>BGPR01000771.1:119138-150321 GCA_013235015.1 Araneus ventricosus
GGCCTCTTCCTGTTGGACAAATGAGTCCAAATTTGATCTGAAATGTTGATGTTAAGACTACATATCATTTTTTTCCTAGCTTGTTGTCTTTTTAAATTATCGCCTTCAGATACACACGAATTGACACAAGGAAAGACGGTCAACCAGTTGATGGATTTACTGTAAAATCTTACCGTCTATAATTTTGGTGATAAAATCATATGCAAAATTTCATCGATCTATCTCTTGAGTTTTTGATTTATCTTTTTCTCACGCACACGGATGGACAGATAGGAAATCTTCTCGTGCAAAAGTTTTGTCCAAATGCGTTAGAAATCCATAATTTTCGGATAAAAACACATAACTAATTTCAGCCTTCCGGCTTGTGGCATTTCTGAGTTATCCTGTTCAAATGCAGACCGAAAGAGAGACATAATTCCAAAAATTTATTTATTTATTTCGGATTCAGGGAGGTCTTAAACGTTGATTTTCATCAAAATCTCGGGATGAAAATTTTACGCTTACAGTCCTTTCTCTTTGTATATATCGAATACGAGAGCGTAAAAATGTAAACGTTTTTTCTTTGTTAATGTCAGATATAAATTTACATTTGGCTTCCAAATATCTCAATCTAACTTCCATGATAAAATGCAACATATTACATTGGATATTAATATGCTTGTTTTATCTGATTATAGTTACTAAACGTTTTGAAGTTTACAATGGGCTTGGGAAGGTGCAACCTCGCAGTTTCGAACAGATTTCGGAAGACAATGACGACTGTTAAGTCAGCATTTCAAACTAAAGTTGCTTCTATAATGACCATGTTTAATGCACCAGCCTCATATATGAGGAAAAATAATAATGTAATCGAGCCTCATAACCATGACTTATTTCTTTTGATTTATCCTCAAGCTAATCATATAAAATATGATGAATATTTTAAAATGGCGATTTAATAGAAGTCATTTTGGTTTAAAGATTTTTAATATCAAAATAAGTTTTATAAAAAATTAGAATATCGATAAACGATGAAATCCAGTTATGCTAAATGATTTTTAATGGTTATGGAAATTTGTACAAAATTCCTAAAATTTATAATAAAAAAAATTATTTGCTGAAGCGCAAAAATAGTTTGAGTGAATATTTTAACATTTGACAGAAGATTATGTTTTTTCAAGGAATTGAACTTCACTCGTTCGAATAGAACTTGCTTTTTAAGAATTTTTTTTTCTCTTTCCGCTTAAAACATGTTTGTTATTGTTTAATCGATGATATCTACCCTTTTCAAAACAATAATTGCGTAATCCTGAGTTTATAACAACTATTGACGTTTCCATCAAAAAATAATAGATAACCCGCCTCCTATCAATTACTTCGATGCGTGCGGTAGCCATCCATCTATCCATTCATCTGTAGAAGACAATTACACCGCTGCGCCAAACCATGAACCAACTGGCAACAATGAAACCGACGGCTCCAGACAGAAGGGGACGTGAGAACCGTATTGTTGTCCGTGACGTCACCTCGTCATCTCACGAAATTTTTTCCAGAACATCGTGAGCAAAGGAATGACAGTTGCACATGAACGATGCGATTCAGAGCTGAGATTGTTACATAAGGGTTAATAACGGAATTGCGTCAGTGTTCGTTTCTGTCTTTTGTTGCGTGATTAATGGACTGGTTGTTTTACCCGAAGTGATGAGTGGCTGATAGAGTCGTAGAGATACCTCTGCGGGAGACATTGTATGGGGTGGACTTGAAGAGGAGGAAGTGGTGAAATATTGGTGGGGAGTTTCTTGGAGTGTTTGGAACATAATAGTTGGAAACAAAAAGGAGTTTTGACGGGTCGACAATGGGAAATAAAAAAATATCCGGAGCATCAAATACCGGTTGATGAGTGGATAGAAGGTTATCGGTTTTAAAGTATCACTAATCAAGATTAATGAGGTGTTCTGAAGTCACTGGACCAGTGGCTCTTTAACTATGGATCGTGATCCCAGGTGGGGTAGCGAAGAAAACTATTTGTGCCATGAAAATGTTGACATCACTTTCCTCTGTCAAATTCTTCAAAACTTCTGGGTAGTAAAAAATAATGTTAAGTTTTCTCTGGAATTTAATAAAATCCATCATAAAAGTGCTCTAAATTGAAATTCTTTGTATTAATCAGTAATTAGTAATTCATTTTCTGACTTTAACCTTTTCTTTTTTTTCTCGGAAGTAACGAAAATTTTTTCAACCATAAAGAAGTAGCAGATGAAAATAAAATTAAGCAAACGTGTAATAATAATAGTTAAGCAAATTAAATGGTGTTTTAAGAACAAACCATAATAAAAACTTGATTTGAGGTGAAATTCATTTTTATATTGACTTAAATAACCGTTTATTACAATGCAGTATTTTAAAACTTTAATATAAACCAAATTTTCAACAATGCATTTTAAAACAACGTGCATGAGAAATAGAAAAACGAGGAGCAAAACTTGCAGGCATAAAGGCCTTCGACGTTTCTTATAATTATAAAAGTGGTAATTTTGTTGTATTGCCTTCTTATACTTTGATTCATCTTTGAAGACAATCCTTATCTTCAAATATAAGTTACAAATTACTAATTAAAATCTGAATTCGGCCTGATAATCAACTATTGGCAAAAAGGAGATTTTATTTCCTTTCCTTCCGTTCGTCGAAAATGCCATCACTGTTTTTTCTGCATAATAAAATTAAAACCAAGAAATTATAAATATAAACATTATAGAAAGTCAAATTTTCTATTAGATATGTTTAATACTTTTTCTATATTTGTCATCCTCTTTAGAGAAAGTTTGTTTCGAGAATTTCTTTCTTTTTAAATAAAAATTTACAGTCATTTCATCTCAAAGCGAAATTTCCTGACCTGCTTGACCAGTTTTTTAACACCGAACACATCACATATAACTCGAAATAGATAAACAGGCTACTTTTTTCCCCCTATAATAGTAATGAAATAAAGTTAGCAATTAAATTCTTCCCTATTTACATTAACATGATGATATGATTTTAGCTTGCGCGTTTAAATTTACCATAAACAGATAGTCTTTAAAATATATATATAAAAATCATGCTTGTATAAAATGTTTAAAATATCTATGTTTCACTGAATCTTGAATTCAATTAAGACAAGAGTATAAAATTTATGAAAAGATTTTATTCAAAAAACGGTTACATAAATTCTTGAAAATGATTGCCTCTTTATATTTCATTTTTTAAAACACATGAAAAAAAATTATGCCAACAAAACAAGAGTGGAATGTCTCGAGCAAAACAGAATCTTTGATGACACATCCGAAAGGCTAAGGCAAAAACAGCTGCTATTTTATTTGATAAATTTACCATATGTTTATTTCACCTATGACAAATAGGCAAATTTCATTTCATAATTGGTAGAAATCCACTCCAGTTCGTGAAGCAAGTGGGACGTGTTGAAACATCAGACCTCACTCACGGAAATAAAGAAAAAGCGTTGAAAAAAGATGGAACGATTTATCGTAAGAGGGAACAGCTCACGGAATAACACGTCCCTTTCACGATCTGCGATGGGTTTTTGTCTTAGCGGAACACCTATAGGAGCAGCGTGAAAGTAAATAAATTTGTCGTGACGAGGAAGAGAAAGTAATTCTCAAATTTCATGGAAAAAATGATAGTGTGATAAGATTTTTCCATAACTCTAACTTTGTTCTTCTTTTGACTCGGGGCTTAAATTTTGGAAATTAACTGAAGGAAGTGAAATAATGTCAGATTGCTTTCAGGAATTTCGGCAATTTCACCAGAAAATGTTAGGATGGATGAAGAATTGTTTCGTTACATGCGTCTCATCTATCTAAAAGAATGACTACTTTGAGAACAAAATATTCGTTGAAAATGCACAAAATAAGGTCTAAAATATGCCTATGATCAAAATAGCTTACTACGTATAATCGTAAAATTACAACAATGGTATTACATTATGAAGATAAATTTTTTATGAAAATTTCAGCACTTTATAAGCATCTGCTTTCTTTAAAAGAACTATTAAAAATCACATAAATTTTCATTTGGAATATTGTTGCCGAATCATTTTAAAGAATACATTTAATACTTGTCAATGAGAACGTTTCTGTGTGTGTGTGAAAAATGATTATAAGTCAAGTATAGAGAGATATTTCTTTATCCGTTCCCTGAATCAACAAAACAGACTACTTACTCTAAATAGTAAAATAAAACGACTTAGAAAGGACTTAAAAGTTTCTTTAAAGTTAAAAACAAATTTTTTATGCATGCTTTTTCATCTGGGTTATTAAAAATATTATTTACGCAATAATAGCTGAACAAGAAAGCTTTTAAAGTAGAAAGAACTCCTAGTTTTTATTTAGTTTTTTCATTTATTTTAGAAAGTATCAAATGTAAACATTTTCATATTAAAACTTTTTGCCATCTCGTATATGAAATATCCATTAAGTATTGTAGTCGTCGAAACATTTCGTCGATTTACAAGTAAACCCACGTATCTCATTTTTTTGAAATTTCAGAGATGAAGAAAAACTGAATTTTTCGCAACCAATAACAAATATTTCAGATTTTTTTAACATCTGAATATGGACATAAGACAGCATGTTCCTAGCAAATGTGAAAAAAATTCAGAAATGTTTGTTATTGGTTGCGAAAAATTCAGTTTTTCTTCAACCTTGAAATTTCAAAAAAATGCGATAGGTGGGTTTACTTGTAAATCGACGATTTTCAGAAGAGATTCTGACGTTTTTCTCCTCCCTGAGTCTGAAAAAAAGGATTTTTGGAATGATGTCTGTGTATCTGTCTGCTTCTGAACGAACACGGTAACTCAAAAATGCAACGAGCTAGATCAGAGGTTCCCAACCTGTGGTACGCGTACCCATACGGATACGCGAAGGATCAGTTGGGGGTACGCGAATTCTAAGTTGGTAATTAAGGACACAAAAAAACATAAGGGAATAAAAAAGTTACAGAATTTTGTTTCTCCAAATTCGTGTGAAAAGTAAACGTGAAAGTTGTGCATATCTAAAGCCTCCGCTCAAAATAACCGGAAAACCGAGTCACCCTGCCCTGCCGTAGCGTCCGGGATTCTGAATGACAGTGAACGTTATGACAGCTCGAGAACTGAGGCCGGAGTCCAAGTAGCCCATCACCGGTCCACGGCCCGACCCCTCCCGAAGGAGGTACGCACTATCACTGGTGGAGGGACTCGGAGCCCCACTATTACTATCCTCACAGGGGAGACGAGTTCCTGCTTACATATCCAGCTGCAACTCATATCCGTGTACTCGCGGTGTTCCCCTGTGGGGTTACGCTCAAAATAAGAAAAAAGAAAGATAAAGGAAACCTGGTGAATAATTGATGCATTGTCTTCACCAGCCCCGATTTTGCATGAACTTCAATGCCTTCTCAAAAGCTGTAGATTCATTGGGCTCCCTGTTGTATGCTTTTTTATTTTATTTTCTCGTTTAGACTTATTAATTAAGCTTATTAATTAGAGTCATTTAACTCTTCAGCTGAACTAAGCACTTAACATTATTGATGAAATAAACTTCTTTGCATTGACACCCGGTTGGAGGGAGGGGTATGACAGTAGGGGGTACGCGAAAATAAAAGGACAAATCAAGGGGTCAGCGAGGGAAAAAAGTTTGGGAACCCCTGAGCTAGATGGATGAATGTTACATTTCCTCATTACTTAGGAATTGCTATTTGATCTGGAACATTTGAGTTATAATCGAACACTGATTCGTGAAAGCAGAAATCAGAAAAAAACATCCAGCCGAAACCATATATGCGCGATATTTAATAAAATTCTGTAACACGTTACATTACTATGACAGTTTATGGCATGTGAAACGAGGATTTCCAAGTTAATGGGCCTAAGCCATTCAAATTTCAGATATATAATATTAATCCGAATAGCATTTTATTTTAGTTCGTAGTCTCTATACAGTAGAATCGCTCTTAACCGGTAAAAAATGGTCGAATCTCTCTTAACCGAATAAGAGACTTTCCTGGATAATTGAATATATGTTTCTAGAACTTACCTGTTTTCGTTTTATGATGTCATGCATAGAAATATTTTATCTATCAGCCACGATTAAATCAATAATATCGAAAACTCTACAGAGTATTTAAAATGAAAACACATACATGTGATTTTATATTTCAGAAAAACAAAATTAAACAAAATTTTAAAATAACCATATATCGTATCACATGAAAGTTACGCATTTCTTTGTGCAATTATGCATATCTTCGAATTGCCTGTCTGTTTACAAGATTGTCGTTGGAGTTTTAAAAATTCACTGTATATACAGTGAAGTTTCCTAACATAGCATGCTGGCAAAGATGAGAATTGATTTATGAAAGTTTAAATTTTATGAAAGTCTGCAATCCTTCGTCTACTTCTGTCCACTTAACTTTCTTCGTCTGCTAGTCGTCTTCATCTTCATCCCTCCCTCATCCTTTCTCCTTCCTTAGTACATGTCTGAATATTTCGTCGTCATAAACAGAAATGTGTCACAGGAACAGAATTCTCTACATTCATCCAAGTCTTCAATTCACTTTCAATAAGATCCATTAGTGGAGACAAAAAATTGACGAGCCGGGAAAGATGAAAAATAGTTTATTTTAAGTTCTTATTACTCATACTTCACCACCATACGGATATTACAAGCGCTTCACACTGTTAGACAGTGAAAACTCCCACAGTGAATTCATTGCCGCTATTTCGTTGTTTGTTAGATGATGTTTGTGTTTTTTGTCTCACGTATTATAATTTTGAAGACCTTCAACGTAAGATCTCAAGGACTAACACTTCAAATATTTGGTTATTCTTGACTATGCACGAATACCTTAAACAATATGCTTTTCACAATCACTATTTATTTTTATTTTATTCTTGTTAACCCCTTAACTGGTTTGCTCGTACGACCCACGTGCGCCGAATTATCGCAATTTTAAATTTAAAAATTAAAACAAAATTATTCACAGACGTTATAATTCGATAGAAAAATTCTGTGGCATCCATAAACATTTTAACTGTCCTTTAGGTTGTCAACTGAATTAAAATGACAACGCGTTCCCAAAATGGAAGGTAACATCTAATTAGATAATTGAGAAAACAAACCAGTTAAGAGGTTAATCCCACTGCAAAAATCAAAGACTTTTAACATTTACAATCAGGGAAAGTTGTCCATTGCCCCAAGTGCTTTCTACTGTTCTTTTTTTTATGTTTCTATGGATTTTTTAAATTTATTCTGTATACTTTTCTTGGGCTACATGATCCACAAACTATTCCATAACACGCTGTAAGGCGTATAGATCTACATAAAATATTTCAACAAACTCACCTATAAAAGAGATATTGGTTCAGAAAGAAACACAGAAGGTGGAAGAAGAATGTTTAAAGAACAAAGACAAGAAGTTAGGGTGCAAAATAGTAGTTCATACAAAGAAACTGACGTTTGATTTCTGTAAAAAAAAAAAAAAAAACTAAGAAGCCCGAACTTCTGAAATTTATGACGTCAGGTAAAACTTCCGAAGAAAATATAATGCAGTGTCCTGCGTGTGATGAGATCTGTGTTGACCCCCGATCAGAAGATTGAATGTTTTACAAATGCCACACACGGTGGCACGAGGGCTGCTCAATCTCTGAAGGAGGAAAATTTGTGTCTAATTTTTGTAAATGAAAAACACTGGTTTTGAACTATATTAATTTAGTGTGAGGTAAAATTTTAAGCAAAATAATCCTTTCATTACTTGATAATTAAGAAAACATACTTAAAAATGTTTAATTAATTAGTGTTCTCACTTAAACTTTCTGTCAATAAAAGTGTATTCAACTTTTTTCAAAATTGTAGTCTTGGCCCTTGGCGAAAGTCTTTTCCTTTGATTTTTAAATGGCAAAATAACTTTGCCATAATAAATATATATAAAAATAAAAATGTATACATTTAGGTACAACACAATAGAAGGTCAATCTAATAACACAAGGAAAGAAAAAATTTACCTCAAAAACTGAATTCTTTAAAGATTGTTAATTGTTAACATCGTCAACTTGTCCTGGTCTCCCCTGCATATTATTTTTAGATCTCATACACCTAAATTTCGGACCTACAATTTATACTTTCAAAAGCACCATCATTTTGATATTTCCAATTAATTGTGTACCGGTTAGTAGAGATTTTACAGCTACTACAGATTTAGTAATTTCCGAAATAATTTAATCAGAGTTAATACAATGATATTTATGCTTCGACAGGAAGAACTTTTTTAAATGCTTCTTTTTCGAACTTTTCGAAGGAACAGAAAATTATTTTAACAATATTTTTAAAGAACGAATTTTTTGTTTTAAATAAGTTTATTAGTATTAGTCATTAACCCATTTTTTTCTAAATAAAAAACTTTTTTGCTAACCTTACGGAAATGAAATTCTGACCGATGACATAAAAAAGAAATTTGCCGAACGCTTAATGATCACTTCAAAATTTTATGTAACTTACAATATGGTCAATATAAAAGTGAAAGGGATGTAATTTCAATATATTATAAAATAAAACCGCTTCGTGATAAATTATGAATGCTTTTTAAACACAAAATTTGCTTCCTAGACATATTATGTGTCAAATTAATGTCAATAAACGGAGTATATGAGAACAAAATTGCGCAAATGCATTTCGTATTTTGGAAAACGTTTCCTGTTACCTTTAACATTGCATACCTCCGACAGGGTTGAAAAGTAAAAAAAAATACAGTGACCTCGCAAAATCAGAAATTAGAGGAAAATATTATTCACATTCGTGACAAAACAATAAAGATCATTTAGAGCTCCACTATAGGTGAAAAATATAATTAAAACAAAAGAAGAGTAGAAAATAATGATGAAATGCTATCTTCCAGTTGAACTTTAAAGTCATGCTTTCATGTAGTAAGTGACTAAAACCACTTCAAGCTAAATATATATGGTGTTTTCAGTAATTTCAGAACGGAGAATGATAATTTACAGAACAGAGATGCTGTAGGCATCACTCTAAGAACCATACAAAAATAATGGGAAAAGGAAGAAATTCACTTTCAGGAATAAACTTCCGTTTACTGATAAAAACACTCAACGATTCATTAAAAATGTCACTATAATTACTCCTATTATTTTCTATTTTGGGATAAGAAGAAAGGGATGCTCTTTGTATGGACATTGAAGAGAATGGATTGCTTCTTAGTTTGTTTTCGAAGGAAAATGGATTGTTTCGTAGGGAAAGAATTATGGCCGAGAAATGAACTTTGACTCGTTATCAAATGAGAATCTTCCACGAATAAACTTATTTCAATCCCGAAAAACAAGATTTATGCATGATCTTTTATAATTCTGCCTTTTAAAATAGTCTATTAGTTGCAAATTTTTGTGAAGGAAATCAAATAAACACATACGGTTCTATTTCGTCTATTTACTCTGTTATTGGAAACAAATGGCATCAGCGTTTTATGCAAACATATTCCAATTTTTTTTCTCAAATAATATTATCTATTGAAATAAGAGTTTAATGATAAAATGTTTTTAAATAAATGCTAACATACTTAAGCTGACACTTTCGCTTCCCCCAATGATTCATAAGAAAATCAATGAAGAAAAAGAATGAAATGAAATTAGTTTTTAGAATTATTAACAACAGAGACTCGTAAAATGTCTTCAGAGGAAGAGATTAACGAACTCATTGTAATCATTACACCAGAGAGAGATGAATTTTTACCTGCTTTAAAATAAATAAGATTTATAAAATTTTCTTGATACATTTTTATGTTTTGAATAATATAATGATAAACCTTTTATCGATGTGTTGGTGTTCATATATTTTGGAAATAGTTATAAATGAGAACAAAATAATTAATCCTTAATTTGATATCGCTTATTGATATTATCCTGCCTAAAACTACATAAAAGACTAAAAACAATAGCTCATGGTTTAAATATTAGTTTACCTTTTCCTTATACTTTTGAAGTAAGCTAAATGAAATTGATAAATTTAAATTGAAAACTATTATGCTACTATAAAAAAAACCAATAATCAATTTATGATTCAAGAATTTTCTTCATTTTACACACATTCATATTTTATCAAACTTTAGATTTTAATTTTATCAACTTTAGATTTTAATACTACACTCCATATTTGTTTTAACTGCAGATGTGTAGATCTATATGAATGAGTGTGTCGAATTCAGGAAAGATAATAAAAATGATTAACCCTAAAATTTAGTTAAAGTTAATAAATTAAACATTCATTAATATTTAATTTAATTGCTTTAATAATTAACTTTTCCACTTCAAGAAAAAAGGGAATATATAAATTATTTTATTACTAACAAGCTGATATACCCGGCGTTGCTCGGAGCGAAAATATTTTCTAGTCTAAGAACTTATAACAATTTTTTAATTAAAATAATGTTTCGTAGGAGCATCTCGTTCGTCATTTTACGTGTCGTCTGACCCCTCGGCCAGCACTCAAACTCCTTTCTTCCTTTGGTCCCCACTTTGAACCAACTGGCAGGAGTCTACCAATCCTTGGAACTCCATTTTTCCTTCCCCATCATATTACTACGTCGATAACAGAAGCTCTTTCATATCGTGGTTTTATAACTACTATCGGAAGTACCATGCTCTTCTTTTTTCGGTGTCTGTGAACCTGATCAGAAAAACACCAGATTGTGTTCCTTCTTTTTCTCCTTACGTCCTCTCCCTTCGGAACCGGACTCATTAACCTTGAATGACTTTACACACTTATTTAGGATCATTTAAAAGTTTGACAAAATTAAATGGCGCATCGCATAGGGATAGTAATTAACTAACGTCATTGGAATGCTGTGCAAACATATTCAAAGATGTACACGCTACGAAATAAAATTGGAAATAAATATTCTGCATTTCTATTAATATTAAAAGAAAGCAATATTTTTACTTTCTCGTATACGAAGTATACAAAGAGAAAGTATTGTAATCGTCAAAAAATTCGAACTCGAGATTTTGACGAATCTTCACGTTTTAGACCTCCCTGAGCCCGAAAAATACAATTTTGGAATTATGTCTGTCTGTGTGTGTCTGTCTTTCTGTGAACACGATAACTCGAAAACTATTAGAGCTACGGGGCTGAATTTTGGTATGTGATTTCTGTACATAATTTGTAGGCTTCTGTCAAATTTTGGACAAAATCCGTCAACGGGAAGTCTGTCTGTATGTCCGAAGTCATGTGAACACTGTAACTCAAAAACTTGAATAGGTAGATGGATAAAATTTGGTACACAGTTTTATCGTCATGAATGTAGGTCCGTATACAAGTTTGGGACAAATCCGTCAACGGGTTGACTGTCTGTCGATCTGTATAATCGCATATTTTTATCTCATAAGCCCTTTGGCTTAGATAAATAAAACTTGATATCGCGGATGCTAACATTAATTATAGATTTGTGCCCAATTTTCATCTCAATCGGTTAAAAAACAGGTGTTCTAATTGCATATTTAGTTCAAAATGCACATTACGACTGTGTGTTGGCGAGCGTTTCGCTTATTTTACTCAAGTGAGTATGGTTGGCGTTTGACCTTGGCGGAAATTGTAGCAAGCCGCAAACAAGCGCTTCGGAAATTATGGCAATCCCCAAAACGAAACTTTGTTTTGACATTCTCCAGATGGACTCCTATGATTAATCAGAGGTGTAGTGAAATGTTGTGCGATATTTAGAGTAAGATTTCGTACTCAAAAACGTTAAATAAAGTTGTTGTACCTCAGCGCGCGTAAAAATTGCGAACATACGCAATTTTTTTGCAAAATGTTAAGTTTTTGGGAATTCATAAATTTTATATGTTTCATTGTAAATCACCATGCATAATTTTTTTTTCAAAATAACCAGGCCTTGGGTAAATACCCCAAAAATATTTGCCTACCAACTGGGTGTTTACCCACCCCACATTACTCGTCGTATGCGAGAAAGTTTCGGGGAGGTCGCTCCCGCTGGTTTATAATAACTTTAACAGTAGCAAAAACACAGGAATGAAGAATTTGACAAAACAATGAGTCGGTTTAAATTTAATTATAATAATAGAAAGTATTTTCATAATTTGTCTTTGAAATAAATTTCGGAATGTTTATTAAAATTAGAGGAAAATAGCTTATGTCACTTAAATCCAAATATATATATATATATAAAAGGAAAGTGTGTGTGTTCGTTTTTTGGTTCTTTATGCACGCCCACACTGTTGGACTTTCTGCGATCAAATTTGGCACAGGGATGGATTAGCACAAGAGGGAACTAACGCCGTAAAAATTATTTTAAAATTCGAATTATATTTTTATTTATTTAATTAAATACGCTATTTTTAGCCGTTTTTCACGAATAACGTCTAAAATACTTATCGTCTGAAAATTATTTTTACATCACATTCAAGAGCAAAACATTATCTTTTTAATTATATTAATTTAATTGTTCTACAAATTTTTCTCTAACTGTGATGAGCGCTTCAAAATTCATTTTAAACGCAATTTGTAACAATGTTTTTTATTGTTATAAAATCAAATTTATTGTTTCATCAAATTATTGCTCACGAAATTCTTTATTGCTGTGTTTTTACCACTCTTCGACTTATGATAAGAAAATATTGCTTTCTTTGGTAAAGTCATCTTACTTCTGCTGTTATTTCGTATTCTGCACTTAACTTCCGTTTCTATTTCGTAGCTTTTAATATACCCTAAATGTCCAATGACGTTAGTTTAGTTACTACGCGATGTTTCGTTTAAATTTCACAAATTTTTGAATGATCCTAATCAGTATGCAGCTGCGTAGCGACCGGGGAGTGAGGGAAGTATAGATGTCGCAGATGCTAGTTTTAAGGGCGCCATGGAGACAAAACATTACTGCATTTATGTTGGTTTTTAAAGCAAAATATGATTGGAGGCGTAAACATAATACCAGGCCCCGAGGGCCATTTGCGCTTTTTAAGCAAATGGCGACTGGAGTAAAAAAAAAATATATTCCATGGGCTCCACTTACCCTCTCTGCGCCACTGACCATGTTGACAAAACGTTAATATGTTTGTGTCACTTTTTAAAGTCAAATACAATAAGAAGCCGAAAAATACCATGTCCATGGCGCCGTTTATGCAAGTTAAGCCTTTTATGATGAAAGGGAGGAGAAGAGAAAAATCATAGTATGACCCGAGCGCCACTTACCCTCGCTACGCCACTGTCAGTATGTTAAGTCGTTAAGGGTTAACCGAGTCCCGTTCCTACCGAAGAGAGAGGGCCTAGGGAGAAAAAGAAGGAATGATGCTTCTGGTCAGGCACACATGGGGGGGGGGGCGAAAAAAGCATGATATGAAGTATTTCTGTTGTCTCGGTAGGAATGATGGGGATGGGAAAATGGAGTTCTAAGAGTTGTCAGACTCGTGTGAAGTGGTTCAAAGTACGAAGACAAAAGGAAGAGGTTAGTTTAACTGCTGGCCGAGGGGTCAGAGACAAGGAGAGGAAAAAAGGAAATCAACGAAAGACGTTACAGTGAAAATCTGTTTAATTAAGTTTAAAGTCTTATAAGTACTTAGACTTGAAAATATTTCTACCCCGAGCAACGTCGGATATATAAGCTAGTGTATAATTATTTCAGAAGTTATTGGCGAAAAACTGAGATAAAACACCGAAAATTTTCTTTAATATCTTCAGAGGTAACAACTTTTGAAAGTTGAAAAAGCACATTTGATCTAGAAATGGGGCCCAGAATGACATGTGGAAATTTCATGTCGAAACTGTTCATCGGTTAGGAGTTCTTGCCACAGATAGACGGTAAAACATCTTATTTTTCTCCCTAGGTACTCTCCCTTCGATAGGAATCGGACTAAGTAACCTTGAAATACTTAACACACTCATTGGGATTATTTATAAATTTCATCTCATAGAGAGTGTTATTCACTAACGTCATTGGATTACTGTGGAAGCAGATTAAAAGGAGTACGGCATAAAACCGAAAGTATAAAAGTCTCCCTTGTGAAGTTAATGTCTAAAGAAAACTATATTTTCTTACATTAAATTTAAAAGTGGCAATAAATTTTGAAACGTTAATGAGAATAAACTTTACCGCAATGGAATTCTTAAAATTAAAAAGATAATTTTTTGCTCTTTAAGATGGTGCAAAAATAATTATCGTACAATAAATATTTCAGAAGATATTGGCGAAAAACGTTTAATAATTAGGCTTAAAACGGCTTAATTTTCGTTATTTAATTAAATATCTTCTGAACTCATAAATTCTGAAAGTTGAAAATTGCATAGTTGAAATGAACCTCAGAATGTCGTGTGCACATTTTATTTCTCTATCGTTCACCGTTTAGGAGGAGTTCTTGTGACTGACAGACAGACACATGTATTTTCTGTTTTATATTAAAGATTATTTAAAATTGATATTAAAAAGGCAAAAATGCAAGTGATGTAAATATGCTTCACTGCGCAGGGTTAGATTAGCTTCCAAACATTTAATTTCTACTACAAAACCGCCATGAAATTTACAAATTTAATTCATTTTCATAAACCTGTTAGACTTTTTTAAGTACTTAGACAAGAGCAGTAATTTATCTGTCTGACTAATGGAGAATAAAAATTCATTTGTTGTCTCATTTAATCTACTTAAATATTTTGAATAATTTATATATGATACCTTGTATAATTTCCTTCAAATCATGACAATTGTGGTGAAGAATTAGAGCAATTAAGGTTGAAGATAATTGGGTAATCGCTTACGGGGATATTTTATGGTAATTATTCCTCCCTTATTTTTCCTGCGGAAACTTCCCGATTATGCATTTAATTTAATGCGTTTTCCTACTCACGTAATTAAATAAAATATTGAAAAATTATTCACGTTTGTTTTGACTTTTTCGTAATATGTATTACGGCTCCCCACAGGTGTCTTAAACTAAATTGGATATCTGATACGATAACAATCGATAAACAATGCAGATTAAATGATTTTGAAATTTAAAATAAGATTAGTTATCTATTCATCTAAAATAGAAGAAAAATTTCCTGCGAAAGGATCATGCAAATTTTTATAATTATCTTGTCAAATTTGCTGTTATTTAATCTATAAAATGTTTTTAACTATTTTTGTTTATTTTAACCAGGCATATTCTTGACTTATTAAATCTACACAGTCATACTCTGTTCTTAAACCTATTTATTATATATTTGCAGCTTTTAATTATTTGATTCTTCGTTGTAACAACATTCGTCTCCATTTTCAATTATATTTCTTTAATTTAAAAGAGTTTTTGTTTTAACTTATCAATTTAGACTAGCTAATTTCAAAACTGTGAACTTTTTTAATTAACGATTTTAAACTTTTGAAAACCTGGCATTCATAATTACTGTTATGCAAAATGCATCTATATTTTCATGAAAGTAAGTATATATATGTAAAAGCTCAATTAATGCAGTCGAAATGGGTAAATCTTACCGAATTATTACATCAAAATTACTTCCGATTAATTCTGTAATAACTATGTAACTATGCATTAAACTTTTTTATATTTACTATAGTTTAAAATCCCAGGAATGTCAGTCTCCTTTTTTTAATTTAAAATGAGTTGAAAAGCTAGCATTAATGACCCCAACTAGAAAATATCATCGCTAAGATGTTGCACCCAGTGAATAATGCCTTTGGTCTAATTCCCAATCGGAAATTCATTGCGCGTGTTCTTCTTGTGCATATATATTCATGAAAGTTAATAACACCATTCTTGAAACTCCACATAGCATTATTCTCGAACTATATACTTGCACTATTTACATTCTCAATAAGCTAAAGTTCTACTTTTAACCGAAAATTACAATCTTCTAGCATCTTTACCAACATATAATCGCAACATAGTCCATGCAAATGGTATTCATATTAGAGCCCAAATGACAAGGCGAAAAGATGTTTGCAAAACTTTACATCACCTGCAATAACAGCACCTCACCATCCGGGTTAAATACATGTTGCATAAAGATCTCGATTCAAAATTTCATTGATCACGCACCCTTCCACAGAAAACGGAATTTATGCATTCAGAGTGGCAATAGCACGAAATTGCTTAACATACAATTGTTTTTCGAGATCTACGCTCCTTAGGGGTCACCAATTAGGTGTAAAAGTGGCATTTTCTTACTCTGCCATTACTCTTGTTCCTTCCTTCACACCTAAGTCGTTGTCTGCTTTGTATACATTGTTGTTGCTCAACCCCTCTCCAGAGTGTATTCCAATTAACCGAAGATGGAACTTGGAATCTTCCGTTCACCATCCCATTTCGATTCGATTGAAGCCTTCGTTTCAACCGAAGAGCACTCTGCTTTGATGAATGGGGTCAGGTGAAGGTTCAGCATCACTTTCGAAGAGTCAGGCCCTCAGGGGGTGTTTCGGTTCATCAGAATGAGTCCAGAGCGTGGAACGCACTGACGGCGGTTGAGGTCAGAGCATGGAAGTGAAATGAGACGATCGCTTATTCAATCAAAAGGGGTGATCATCAATAATCAATGGATGCCGAACTGGATAGGATTATGTGGTTCTTCATTTCGAAATCTTTAAGGAGAGGGTTGAGTTGCGGATTGTTTAAAGAATGGTTCTGGTATGACATGATCGGGTTTCGCAAAGAGGATTTTGTTCATGGTTAAATATTTGAAAAAATAAGAATAATAGAAGTTGGAGAAGTTACTGGACAGGTTAATGAAGAAAGTTCACTTTTTGTCATTTTTTAAAATTAAGAAATGGTTGTTGAGCATCAGTATCGGACGACTATGATATTTTTTTTACGTTTATTTGCAAAATGAAAGGAGAAAGAGAACTGTTACAGTTGTTATGAAATCAATTTACATAGAGCACGACTTTGTTGGAAAAGATTTTAAAAAAAAGAATTTTGGAATTAAAATCTCTAACCCATGATAAAATCTCGAAACTTCCACCAAAATTCAAATTACTTATTACGTAAATTATTATTCATTAATAAGTAAATTGTTGCATAATAACCGTTATTACTTTTACGAATACCTTTATTAATACTAATTTACTACTGTGGCTTACTAAAGCTCTGCTTAACCAAATTTGTTTAAAACACAATAATAGTTCTAAGCAGTAAAATAACAGATTATTCTGATAGATCTAAAGAAAAGAAAGGCGTAGATTAAATGGTAAGATTGCTAATAATAAATAAAACATAATAAATGTGCGATAATCTTATGGGTTTCAATTTGTTCATAGCATATGCTCACGGCATATTTTCAATTAAATTAGTCACAAACAAAGGATGAAAAAATCGCTTTTATGTATGATAGAGATAACATCACATGAAACTGAAATACAAAAGATGACTAGAAAAAAAATTCTGGCGGGAAACATTGATTCATTTCTTAAAAGAAACAATCGAAAACGTTCTCCCCCCCCCTCTCCACCTTCTCGTATACTTAAACAAAATAGCGCGTTTTGTGTTCAGCTTCGTAAGGTAGTGAGGATAATTGAGTATGCACTTTGAAGTGTTCAAAACCTGGTGTAGATCTAAAATTTTGTATCAGGACCATAGACCAAGTTTAAATAATAACACCGTATGCTAAATTTCATATATCAACCTCACAACATTTTTTATTTTTCTCGTTCACATATTCACAGACAGACAGATGGATAGACATTCAGCCCTTTAGCAAGTTTCTTCTAAAATCTGATACAAAACCACGATTCTAGTAATAAAACCATTTGCCAAATTTCATTTATTTAGCTCACTACGTTATTGAATTATCATGTTCATATGCACGCGAATGGACATATAGAGAGACTTTCAATTGACGTATTTCATCCAAAATATGATTGAAATCAACAATTTTGGTGTAAAAATCGCCGTGTAATACAAAATTTCATCCATGTAGCTTGTTGCGTTTTTGAGTTATCGTGTTCACAGATATCTCAAAAATATATTTTTAA
This sequence comes from Araneus ventricosus, assembly GCA_013235015.1. Taxonomy (NCBI): domain Eukaryota; kingdom Metazoa; phylum Arthropoda; class Arachnida; order Araneae; family Araneidae; genus Araneus; species Araneus ventricosus. The sequence continues at coordinate 137,127 of BGPR01000771.1, forward strand.
AAATATATATTTTTTTTCGGACTCAGCAAGGTCTAAAACAAAGAGATTCAAAAAAAATCTAGATGTTTAATTTTTTGAAGATTATTGTACTTTGTCTTTTCAAACTTCGTATTCGGGAAAGGAAAACTGAATTACAAAACGGAATTGGTCAATTTATCTAGAAGAAAATACTTTCAAATAGGGTTGGAGAAACAGCATTAAATCATGAGTGATTGACGTTCGAAATGAAGTTGTCCCACAGATTGAAGGAGAAGAAACGCGAGGAGTGAAAATGTTATTTCCGATTGCGTTAAGAAAAGACATCAACATACTTAGTTTAAAAATACATGTGTTTGTTTTCAATATCTGGAGATTCAAAAACAAGAACCTGATCGTTGTGTTCACAAGATGTTTACTTCTGAAACAAAAGGAATTTGATCGATTGATAAAAAGGTCGTTAAATAGGTTGAGGAGTGGCATCGTTAGCTGAGTTCTTAAACTGGGATAAAAAAGAAAACAAAGCATGTTTTACTAAGCATTTATGTACAGCAATAAGGTGATAAAAATAATCACTAGATGAGTATAACTAGGCTGCTGATATTTCTTTCATTGAAGTTGTTCCTTCCTGTATTTAACTGAGTTTCAACTCACTCATTATACAAAGATCTATTTAATTATAAGACGTCTATTCTCTTGAATATTGCTTAACATTACAATTCTATTTCTAATTTAATCTTCTTATGAACACATATTCATTACATGATTTAATCCGTTGGAGACGCAGCCGAATTGGATATTTCGTCCATTCAGTTCTCTCATTGATATTAGGCCTAACAGACTGTTAACAGAAGATAACTCTCTCGTACAGAGCAATAGGGATTTTATTTCACTTTATGTTTAGACTCTGGAGACATGTCATTATTATTTCTTCGATATTGGATAAGAGATAATGGAGTGTGGATGGAGTCCCATCAACGCAAAGAAGGAGGTTATTTTTGTTCTGGGGAGAGACACTTTTATTATTATCCGTTACATAGAAACCTGTGTTTAGTAAAGTTCAGCTTTAATCATTACTTTCAAAAATGTTTGTTGGCCGTATGTTAGAAAATGCAGAACGAAAAATACAGAGAATCAAGTATATAAAATGAATAAGTAGAACCAATGACTTGCTGCCAACGGTCGTTATAGTGGCCACTATCGAAGGACGATAGTTCACCGAATCAGGTAATGGATTGCGACAATGACATTATAATAATGGCACTAATTACCGAAGTGTAGAATGGTTTGATTCGACAGATAATCTGCCTTGTATTACACCTTTCATATGAACATGGTGTGTAAAAATAAATGACTACAGATTTGTTCAAAATCAAAGATTTCTATAGCGTCCAATACTTAGGTGACAAGATTTTTTTTTATCATCAGTACAGAAAATTAGGGAGGAAGTAGGTATTTGATAAAAATTCAAAATTAGTTGGAGAAATAAAATAAATAAATTCATAAATAAAGAAATAGTTAATTATTTTTAAAAATTCAATAAAAAGGAGGAAGAGAAAAAGGGGCATATATATGATGCATTTTGTTATTACTTTTACTGCTTTCTTTCAGGTGATATTATCGAAATTGGTCATGCTATTGTAGGCGGTCATCAGGCAGGCTGAGTGTTTGGTTACATAAATGAATACACTGTAACTTTAACTAACTATTATATTATGCAGAATTAAGTTTACATTAATATACTGAGCAATATTTACAGATAAAGATATGTACAGTTGAAGTAAATCTATACTTATAAAAGGCAATGTTTGTGTGCGTGTGTTTGTCTGCGATGTCCAGACGAATCTATCGCACTTACAGCCATGAAATTTGGCACACAGATAGTCGTAATGGTGACTGAGTGCACCTCGAAGCCGAAATTTTAAATTTTAATCTAGAATTTTTTTTATTTAATGTTTTGTGTTGTTTTGGTTGATTTTTCGCACTAATTTCTCATTAGAATGGTTTCAAATAATTGTACGACAAAAATAGATAGACCATCGGAAAGAGCACGCGATTTCCGTTCTAATGAAGTTAGTTTTGAATTTCTATCTTAAATTACTGAATTTTGAGAATTTTTTAAAAATCAGTCAGTTTTGCACCTAAATGTTGGTTCTGTTTTTAAATTTGTTGCATCCGACTTTCTAATAACACTATTATTTTCAATTTTTTTCAGCTTATAACTGCAACGGTTCTGTCGGATTTAAAACGAGAATGGTTAAAATATCTTTTTTAGTTTTTTTTAAATTAATTTTTTCCTGATAGTTGAACGATATGTTTCCTCTAGCGAAGCTTCCGCCCACGACAGTCTCCGGAACGTTGCGGGCAATTTCATTGGCTGAAGGGCCAGGGTGACGTCATTACTTTCGCGTTCTGCGAGGAGATGATGTATTTACTCCATGACTTCGATTATTATTTTTAAGCGTATCTTAACTTATTTCTTTGGCTTTCATACTTTGCTCGCGGTGTAATAAATATCACATTGTAATTTTTTAACATTATTTGGATTTAACGGTACTCGGTCGAGAGGAAAAGGAGGCGGACCAACTCAATAATATATATATATTTCTGTTTTGATTTAGTTTTTAAAACTTTCATTTATGCAATTGTATGTGGGCTTTTTTTTATTTTGTTGAAGTCCTGATTCCACGGGCATCGCCGTGCGCGTACTGCTAGTGGTCATTAAAAAGGCTTTTGGATGGCACATCGTCGTCTTTTGTCTTGGTCAGGGAAAAACCGACGTCGTTCACGCGTACAGCCTCGTCGTCTTCTACTTTTCTCGGCAGCTTGATTCTCTGACGTCACTCGCGATGGCAGCGCCATCTACAGGTACTCGGCTGCGGCTGGTGGCCCACTCTATGATGGCAATATTTTATGTGCAATAGAATTTAGGAAGGATAATTGAACAGAAGCCATCTTTCTGAAAACTCAATCTATTCAACATCTTTTTAATATGAACCATTTACACACAAGTAAAAATCTTAACAATCAGGCTCATTTGATGAAAAAAACAGGACAAAGTTGAAATTCCGAACTGTTCTGGCTAATTCGTGACATCTCGTGACATTATCCGTTATGAACAAAACATATAATGAACTTTCAATCTCTGCAACCCTACGCCGGCAGAATGAGAATTTGAGTGTTGGTCCTTGGAGACTGACATCTTCTCGAATGCGGTAATACAATTTAAAATTTTCAAGAGAATGCTTTTTTAAATTCTTCATATATGCATTTATTTAAATAATGACCTGCATTTTGAGAAAGATGCAAATTTGAAAATTTTAAATATTTTAACAAAAATATTCATTTTTAAAAAAAATTATATTGCTTACTTCATAGAACTTTACGAATCCGTTCACTTTACTGATACATTAACTATCACCACATGACCAAAGGTATATGGTTAAGAACTATAAAAACCGGACTCGGGTATAGTAACGTTGGTTCAGAAACCCCTGCAAAATAAGCACTATTAAGCCTCGTCCTATGCAATTTAACTAAATTAATATCAGAAATACATATTAAATTAAGAATGATAGTTCATAAAAACAATGACAGAAAGTGCTGCTCAAAAAAAATATTTATTGATACTTTTTGTTGACATCGCCAGCTTATTAATTGTAATTTAAATATATATGAATTCATGATTCAACGTCGTATGAAACAATAATTCACTTCAGTAGTAATTCATGTAAAAAAACTATATGACTAAAACTTATTGTGTCTAACAGGAATTATTCACATTTGCAAAGAATATGCGTTATATGAAAGAATGAAACAAGCTATTTATATTTTTGAAGGATTTTCTCAGAATAATAGGCTTCTCTTCTCTGAATCTGTTTCTATACTGCAAAGCTTCTCACTTTCGATGAAAAAGCAATGAAAGCTAGCTGAACCGCAACAAATAATTTAGGCGAGTTCCACGTTTCTGAGATTCCATTTTGTAAGAAAAGCAGACAAAATACAATAATTTGCTTATGAATACTTCTACAAAATGTGATTCCGATTTGTATTATGTATGAAAAGTATTTGTTTCTGGGTGTTGATAACTATGATTAGTTCTACGCCAACATACGACCGAGAGAAAAAATCACTCAACTCAAGAGCGAACTATCATCTATCATGTAAAGATTGTTCTAAGCATCATTATAACCTTCATGTGATTGTTATGCACTTCCTAGAATTTCTATACCGCACGTGTCCGATTTTCGTAGCTAATAAACTAGATTCTGAGAACATTTTTGGGTCACTAATGGAGCAGTTGAAGCTCCGTTTAAGTGATCTATTTTATTTCTTTAGAATCTGTAACTCAGCGTCCTAAATAAAATTTGCCTCAACAATTTTTTTGTTCCCCATGGAAACTTGACGATACGGTGTTAAGTACTTTTAAAAATAAGAATACCACAATTATTCTATGATGGTGCTGTTAATAATGTACTGCTTAATATCCAGAACTAAGAGGACTATCTCTTTATTTTATGCTGTTTAAATAGAACCTTCTTTATTGATTTCTACCTAGTATTTGAAAAAAAATCTGAAAATTTTTCTATGTTACTTAATATATTCCGGAAAATAAAGTAAACAAATGGGAAATAAATTTACAATCTTCAAATAATGCAATACAGTAATTGAATAATGAAGTATAGTGAATTGGTTTGATATTGAAGACTGTTTCTCCCGATTAATTTCGATTCTTAGTAAAACCTGATAAATATGTGCGTGAACTGTTGAGGCGTTATATATAACCTCCAAATCATTGCTTCTTGCACTTTTTCCAATCAGCATCTATTTTCAGGCGAAAAATAAAATTTCTGACTTCATTTTCACTTGAAGAATTTCTTCGTGACTCCAAATTGGTCAGCAAACAAATTATAAAGAATACGAAATTCATTTAAAAATTGTTATGAGCAAGTTTCGACAAATTTATTTTTTTTCAATCAAGACGATTTTATTTATTTTAACCGCAAATATTGAAGAGACACGAAGACAAGTGAGATTCTTCAATTATCTCAATATTACTCCACACGCCCCCATTTGGGTTCAATTTTAGTTATATTAACGTCCCATTTTGAAGCAACACGATGGCTATTTTGGGATGGCTTTCGTAATTTTGAACACCGGTCTGATGGCGAAGATGACATCTCAACTGGCACCCCTCTCTCCAAACGTCCGCACCACCTGAAGGACCTTTGGCTTCTATGTATGTCCAACTGTCCCCCTATACGGCAGATCTTCAGGGGAATCGGGTTTCGAACCTGGAAGCCTCCGGCCTCGAAGTCCAGACCTTACCACTAGGCAACCGTGGCCCTCCGATTCCACCTAGGATCGTGTGAAATAATGCTATCTAATAATAAACTAATAAACTGGACGATAAATCTTAGAGAGTGGGTAATTTCAGCTTGTCTTTTTTCGATTGCTTTTATTTTTTATTTATTTATTTACTCGCCCCTACCAAATGCGAAATTTTCTGCACACTTCATTAATCTGCTTCTCTGAGTTATTTGTATAATCAATAAGAAAGATTCTATAGCCATTTCATGATAAATTTGCAACAAACTCGTACCATGATGTTTTAATAGTTCAAGGAATTTGAGTGTTGCAATTCGGTACATCTGGAGCAAACATTTCAAACAAATCATCAAAATTTTTTATTTATCAGTAAATCTCGCAGAGTAAAAATGATAATATACGTAATGGTGATTGTGGACTGTAAGTAGCAGGAATTTTTACTTTCTCAACTCGAAATTTAGGAATTTGTGAAATCTTAACTCATTGTCTTTTTCAAATGCTCTCTATCAGCTAATACATCATTGAGAGATTAATTACATGCGTGATATTATTACAGAATTTAGAGCACCCTTAGAAACTGATGTTCTTGAAGCTCTGCAGACTATGAAACACTGGGGGGTGTTGTTGTTTTCCTCACGTTAAACAAATATACTCGTGACCTTTTGGGGCCAGAGAATCCCTCTTAGGATCCTGTTGGTAAAGACTTTAGGAATGTTATATTAAATAGTTTACCAGTTGTTTTTTTACGTTTCATAAACCAACCTCTAATAGCCAGTAATTCTTTGTCAACAGAACTTGCTAACAGCCATAGTATTTAAGTTTTTAATCTAATGCTTGGAGGGTAAATTATAAACGCATCAAAATAATTTTGCAAAATGGCATAGTGAAACTTCATTAAATTTTAATAAACTTTTCAAAATTATATTTCTTATTTTGCTAATGAAATTATTTGAAAAAATGTGCGGTGCGTGTATGGATACGTATCACATTAATGTCTTAAGTTACTTCAAATTATCTGGATTTTCTATTGAAGTCGCAATCACTCCAGTGTATAGGCAGATGCAAACCTAATATCTATCTTAAATTTAAAAGAATCTGAAGATAAGCACGTAAGATTAATTAATACAACGTTACTTTGTGTGTTTTGATTACAAGATTATAGAAAAGAAAATTGATTGGATCATTATGTAATATTCATAATAATGAGTTTTGAAATATAGAAAAAATATTATTTTTAGTAGAAAATAATAATAATCTTATTTTTATTATTTTCTACTAAAATGTAGAAAATAATAAATTAAGAAAAAGTTTTTAAAATATATTTTTATTGGTGAACTGAAAAATAGAAAATTAATTTCTTTTTATGTTAGGCCATGAAAACTTTGATATAGGGAAATTATCATAAGAAGAAAATCTTAAATCATTAAAATTTAAAATATGCTATGGCTGTGATCAAAATCCAGATTTTCATAGAGTATTTCTATCAGCGGTTGATGCTTTTGCGTCTTCGTTTTGATTCCCAAATAAATTTTTAATTAAAAAAATTAGTTTCTACATTTTAGCACACTAATAAAAATGTGTTTTTAAAAGCACTTTTTAATTTTTTTTACGAACTATATGCAATTGATACCTCCAAAGGAAGCAAAACACAGATGAAATCCATGTGTTTCGAAAGTGTGGTGATTTTTATCAATCTTCGAAATAATTCCTTCCTCCTTTACCTTAGATTCTCCGCACATACCAGATTCTTGTCAGTTAACGAGAGATGACGCTAACTCAAAGACAGTGACAATACTTTGTATGTTGAAAACGAGTCTCCCTTCTCTATCGAATATGTGATCAGAAAGATGAAAACATTCTTTTTTTCTCACCTTTCACTTCCCAAGGAAGGCGAGCGAAAGTTACTTCCGTAAAAATCGTGGTCATCCCGTTGACTTGAGACATGACCTGAAGCGTGATTTGATTGCCTTTTTTTCTCATTCCTCGGTCTAATTACGGTTAAGTGCGAAAACAAAACACTAAAGAAATATTTCTTTTTACACTTCACTGATTCTTCGCGCCTCAGGCGAGACAAATGGCGAACCCCATCACATTATGCCGTACCCTGGAAACCTTTTCTTTCTTTTTCATTAACGTTACGCAACTTTCTTTTAAGGGTTTGAATCGAAGCGTTAGGGTGGGTCAACGAGGTGCATATAATGCGAACCTTTTGTAGATTATAATAATTTCTTCAAAGCGATTGATGAACGTTATTCGGTTAATCGTTTTGTAGAACTAGAAGTGACAAAATTTTATTCATTTTTACAGTTTTGTTCCCGTACCATTAAATGGAAATTTCGAAAGCGAATATTCGATTTGATTTACTAGAGTAACGTCATGTTTTGAGGCTATACGGAAAAGATCACACACTATAGATGTTCGGCTTTAGATAAGGAGAAGTACACCAAGACTAATATCTCAATCTAGAAATTTCGGCACCAAACAAATTTAAATGAATTTTTTTAATGTATCTAACGTAAGTTTGAACCGAAGTGTTAGGATGGATCTACGAGGTGCTTATAATGCGAACATTTTTCGGAATATAAATTATTCACAAAAAAGATTAATTTATATTCTAAAAAAATAAAATTACAGCAAAGCGATTAATGAACGTTATTCGGTTAATCGTTTTGTAGAATTAAAAGTGACAAAACTTTATTTATTTTTACAGTTGTGTTATCTTGCCATTAAATGGAAATTTCTAAAGACAGCATTCGATTTGATTTATTAGAGTAATGTCTCGTTTTCAGGCTACGCCGAAGAAGATCGTGCACTTTAGAAGATCCGCTTTGGATAAGGAGAAGTACACCAAGACTAATATCTCAATCTAGAAATTTCGGCACCAAACCAATTTAAATTAATATTTCAATGTATCTAACGTAAGTTTGAACCGAAGTGTTAAGATGGATCAACGAGGGGCATATAATGAGAACCTTTTGTGGAATATAAATTATTCACAAAAAAGATTAATTTATATTCTAAAAATAAAATTTCGGCAAAGCGATTAATGAACATTATTCAGTTAATCAGTTTGTAGAATTAGAAATGACAAAATTTTATTCATTTTTACAGTTTTGTTCTCTTAACATTAAATGCAAATTTTGAAAGAGAGAATTCGATTCAATTTATTAGAGTTACGCGCCTTGTTTCGAGACTACACGGCAAAGATCGCGCACTTTAAAAGATCCGTTTTAGATAAGAAGAACAAAAAGATTAATATCTCACTTTAGAAATTTATATACCGAACCAAGATTTTTAAAGATTTCTTTGACATTCTGCGCACTGATTATTTTAAATTAACAACCGATGAGTAAAACAGCAATAACTAGTGAGGAAAACGATGCAATGTGTTTAATTCGGACAATATTGGAACAAGTTATTACAAGGATTAAAAGCAATATGGAACTTGGGAAAAGAGGAAAGAATAATAAAGCTATTAAAATAGAAATTTTTATACAGAATTTTTCCTTAGAAAGGTTTTGGATTGTTTTAATCAAAAGAAAAAACTTTAATTTACCATGTCAGTACCCTTGGAAACCTTTTCCTTCTTTTTCATTATTGTTATGAAATATTCTTTTAAAGGTTTGAACAGAAGCGTTTAGGGTCGGTCAACGGTCATATAATGCGAACCTTTTTTAGAATATCATATTTCGGCAAAGCGATTAATGAACGTTATTCGTACAATCATTTTGTAGAATTAGAAGTGATAAAACTTTATTCATTTTTACAATTTTGTTATCTTGCCATTAAATGGAAATTTTGAAAGAGAGCATTCGATTTGATTTATTACAGTAATATCTCGTTTTCAGAATACCCGGAAGAAGATCGTGCACTTTAGAAGAACCGCTTTAGATAAGGAGAAGTATACCAAGACTAATATCTCACTCTAGAAATTTCGGCAGCAGATCAATTTAAAGGATTTTAAAATGTATCTAACGACCTCAAGGCTCACGTGCTTGGCTGAGTTTGGAAGGAATCGGATTTCGAACATTCTACTGTCTAATTTCTAAGCCAGAATTCCACTACCGGGCCACCACAATATCGTAAGGGAAAGTCATTAACTTTATTGCGTTTTTATCTAACTTTTTTGCTTTCGTGAGGACGTTTCTAAGATGTGTTGCTTTGTGGCGAGGTTCTTGATTTGATATGTCGATTTTTTTTTTACGAAATTCTGTACAGAGTTGTTCCTAACTTTATTCTTGGTTTAGTTTGCGTAGCTCTGAATATTATATATTTTATACTTAAGAAAGCCCTATTTTATAATTAGTTTATATGTTATTTTCAGTAGTTCGGTCAATTTTCGCCAAGGCATCGTTTAAAACTACCGACAAATAATATTATAAAAGTGTAAAATTTTAAAAAATAATCTGGCTCCATTGGCAGCTACGTGTTTCGACATTGCAACAAGATGAAGTGATGAGCAGTTATAAATAAGCACTGAATAGTTACAGCATTACAAGGCAAAAAATGTCACAGTAAAAGCTGTTGTGTCACAGTGTCCTCAGAAGGAGGAATTAATAGGTTCCCTCACCCATTTTATGAAAGCGACTAACCGTCTTTGGCAATCTGCTTGTTCGCTCGCAATATTGATTCTTTTTTAATTTCATATACATAACATGATATTCATGGTTTCCTCAACAACTTTATATACATTTAAGCCTTGTTATTTCAGTATCCTTGCATCTGTCATGTCCATTGTGTCCACGAATCTTCCTACTGGAATCAAGCCACATAACGTCATAATCGCATGAAAAATATAATTATACACGTCATATGACATCTCATTGCGCGTTGTCATTCGCGGTGTTGCAATTTCAATTTCTTATTCCTCATACAATTGATTCCAACAGTTGAATTGTGAAGCACATTTTACATTATTATAAACACATCAGCATGTCAGCAGGAATGAAACATGCTAACAAAAAATTGAAGAATAGCAAGCATAATCATTCAGTATAACGGTTATATCGCCTAATATGCTTATTATCTTAAAGGGCTTTGTTAAGAGGTGCCACTACAAATTTGATGAAATAAAATTAAAAAGTAAAAATTGATTCGACATTCCCTAAGAATATGCAAACAGTGGCTTCATTCCTTAGCTTTCGACTATGGAAGAAAAACAAATTATTTAATATTTTTAGAAGCAAAAAAAAAGGGTTTAATTTCATAGCAACAATGAAAAGTATGATTGTGAATTACGCATAAAAATATGTGTAATGATTCACAATGTGTATCTTCCATTCGCTTCACTTACTTTGCCGCGATTTAATAGACAGAAAACTTCGGCACCCATTGGTTTGGTAAAAAAATATACTAATTAACTTGGAGTTTCAGACTTTGAATGAAGTTTCGAGCTGAAAACTAATGTTTCAAGCATCCTTCCAAATTTAATGAAAAATCACGAATATGTGTTCCTTATGGCTTTCAGGGATTAAAGTCTTTCATTTGACCTATAAAGAAATATTTAATTAGAATGAAACATTTTAATTCTCAAATGCAAACTTTACTTCAATGTGAATAGAATGCACTGCAAATTAAGATTTCCCATTAAATCGCCACAGAGCATGTACAGAAACACCTTCAATTTTACTAATTAATTTGTTGTTTAGTAAAATTGAAAGCATTTAAATTTAGACGAAACTGTTTTTCCTCTATTGTTTGTCGAAACTTCCTTACCAATTTAATCATTGAGAAATGTTTTGAAATTCTGTATTATTTTATAGAACTAACGAAAGAGTTAAATTACTGATGATCTAAAATAAACTTAATTTTAAGAAAAGCGTATGTCGCAACTTTTGCTTTTCTATCTGCCGAGTGGCTTGTATTATTATCTAGAAATATATATCATTAAAACTTTTGGATTAACAAAAAGATCCTAATAACTTTGTGGATCCATTTTAAACTCTCAGTTATTTTTTATTAGCCTGTTATATAAAGATACCATATGCATTTGATGACAAAATGTGTTTTTAAGTTTCTGAAATTGTATTCCTTAATTGAATCGCATTCTCTATTTGTCCAAAACTGTGACGAAGAAATCGTCTGAAGCAACTGTCGAGTTTGAGTTCTATTTCTTTGACATCTAATAAAAAAATATCTTTTATATTTAAAAGAAAAATAATTTTTGTTTACGGAAAGAGGAATCAAAATGTTATTAAAAATGAATTACCAATATAATTTGATCTTTATGCAAAATTTCCGTAAGAAATATTTTTGACTATATGATGGACTGACATAAATATTCTTTGAAATCAAAAGACAGTTTGATTGCAGTTTTGCTGATTCCGTCTGTTTATTGGTAGTTGAATATTGTTTATTGAAAGTACAAAAAGAAAGTCTTACTTTATAATAAACTAATGATTACTTCCTCAATATTCTGATGCTGGAAACAAATAAATAACAACGAATTTAATTTAATAAATGGTTCTAGTTAGACTGCTTAAATTACATGAGAATAATATTAGTTATGATAGTTAATATAATGAAAAGAAAAGTATATTACTTAAGAATAAAAAAAAAATTGCTACTGCTAAGCGTCAACACTTTTATCTTCAACACATTGTTTACATACAAATTTTCCTGCAATCATGAGAAACATGTTTGAATGAACATGTTGAATCATGAAGGAAAACGAACTATTAGCAATTTAAAGTAGCTGGATGAAAATATAAATATTATTAATATTCCTTATAATAAACAAATCCACAATGCAATATGCAAATGTGAAAATCACAATAAAATAATCGAATTCTTTCCAATAATTATTTCTGGTTAAGAAAGCTTTAAATAACATTTTCATGCCGTTGTTAAAAATATCATTTCTCAGAAATAATAAAGATCAACTCGTTTTTCTTTCCCATCAGAAAACCAATGTAAAAATGTTTTAACTTTCTATTCCGAAATTAAACCAACTTTATTTAATATGGTCTCTTCGTGATAAATGCCAACGAATCGGGAAAATAAAAGATTGAACTCAAATACTAAAGCCGTAATTTATAACTGCTTTTCTTTAATCGTTATTTTTTAAATCTCTTTTTTTAGAATGTAGTAAAACTTCCCAACATTTATTACAACATGCTTTGCATGTGGTTCGTTTATAATGGCTTCATAACAAGTATGAAATGCATTCTAATCTAAGACTTAATTAATTCAAAACAAATTTGCCACATAAAGGAAAGGAATAAAAAATAATGATTTCTCACACAACATCGTGTTCATCATTCCGCAATCAGCAAAATATTTTTTGCAATTGTCCTGTCACAATGTCAAAAAGTCTTCACTGTCTTCCTCACAAATTGAATACATTTCCTCTTTGCTATCAGAGAGCAACATTAAAATAAAATTGTCGCAATATCAACAATCAACTCAACAAAGAGAAATCTCAATCAGGATTGCTTCACACAATGAAAGCGGGCTTTGTTTTAACACCATTTATCTACAAGTGGAACAACGGGTTATCAAATAATTGGGCATCATCACTCCCCTGATTGTTTCACCTAATAATTACCTACTCAAACACTGATCCGTTCTATTCAATGCGATAAATGTGATGTTTCGTATAATATTATTTCAATGAAGAATAAGGTGATTACAACAACGGCATGTAGGCAGTGATTGCATTCCATTAAGGGCGTTTCGATGCTTTAAATGCCATCTTTGTTGCAAAGCGGAAGTATAAAAAACATATAAGCATCAAGGAATTTAAATAATGCTGTTGTTTTTGACAAAAATATGTCATTTTACCATTGAATGAAATAGAGCTTCTGAAATAAAAATTTGTTACTAAAAATATCAGAACCAAAACATACTACAAACCCGCCAATTTTTTTTTCCAACAAAGCCTGCTACAATG
>BGPR01000771.1:150331-243173 GCA_013235015.1 Araneus ventricosus
CCAACAAAGCCTGCTACAATGCCTTTTTCGACTCTGAGTTCCTACAGGATTTGAGTTTGACTTTGAGCACTCTGCCCCTACAGTAATTTGTAAACAGTACAGTCAAATAGATTCAGAGAGAGCTTGAATCAAATGAAAAAATATTTAACTCGGAGCGATTCGAAAAGGCTCATTATAGTACCTTTTTCGACCCTGAGTTCTTTTTATATGATCCCAACTCCTCGATGAGCCCTTTATTCTCTCCAGAAGTTTTTACACGTTGTAGTAAAAGATTCTGTAGATTTTCAACGCAAGCTCTACCACATATCACTGCTTTATTTTCACTTACAGTTTCTTAGTGCTTATTCGTATGGAAAAGTTATGATTAAGGTTTTTTTCTTTTGTTACTGCTTCAAAATTATTAAGCTGTAAAATGTAGTAACAGATCTTTGATTTTTATTTATTTCGTTTCTGCAGAATTTCATGCTTTATTTAAACTTTAAAATAAGTAAATGTGGTATTTTTTCCTCAAATATTGCCTTTAAAATATCATTTTGACAATATGAGGCATTGATTTAATTTTTTACATTGCTCTTTATTTTTTAATTTTTCACGGTCTGCAAAACCGGCAATACCCATAAATTCGTCACACAAATTTTTTTTTAGAATAAAGAGAAATAATTAGAAAACTTAAATCGAGTTTTCGAATTTCTACTTCTTTACGGTAACCAATCGATCTTTCAAAAAATTGTGTTTTTGGATCTATTTGCTAGCACTTTAAATGAACAGCGATTAAAAATAGCTCGACTTTCGAGGATTATGTAATGATACACAAAATGAAGTGCAACAGGACAAATTTAATTGCATAAAATATATTTCTAAAATCAAAGTAAGCCGGCAATTTTTTTTTTTTTGAAAAAGAAACCCGTTAAGTATTCTGTCACGCTTTTGTAAATGAAAGAAACATTTAACATCTTTTTAACAAACGTGCAAGGTCATTAGTATTTGATAACAACCTTTTCAAATAATGGGTTCATTAAAATGTTAAAATTAGGAAGGTGTGATGTGCGTGTGACTAACCATTTTATTTTCAAGGGAAAAGAAAGGCGTTTCCTTGTACTTCCCCAGGTTCCTTAAACGAACACTATACGACAAGAAGGTCCAAGACTAATCATAATATTATCCTGACCTTAAACATGTTGTAGTTTATGACCATCCACCATGCCTATAAGCGATTTTTTTCTAATTTCTTATGTCATAAGACGGGACGCTATAAAGCAATCCGTGCTTTATAGCTAAAGTAGATTCAATGAATTTAAGAATTATATAAAGCACTAAACATGCTGATGTATCTTTCTTGTGTTACTCATTAATTCTAATTAAAACAGGTGAACACACAGAGGACATTTAGGAATTATGTAGCACCGTGTAATATGCGATTAGAAACGGGACGTTACATAAAAATGGTCGTTTCACACGCAAACATGTGAGAGTGAGGAAAAGTTAATTTGAATTGAATAGAGGCCAAGGATATTCCACGCTGTTGGTTTTTTGATTCTCTCATGGTGTAAAGTTTCAGCTATTGTTCTCTAATGTGACGTCATGTTTTCTTGATTTCATTGTTTCAACACGTTAAAAACTGCGTCGTACAAAATAAAGTTTTAAACACACTAAACACGTTTTTGGTAAAAAAAATCCTGCAAAGCTAAAAGGATATCAAATATTCCCTAATATACACTAGAGAATAAATATTTTAGGTTTCCTGAATTCACGTATATTTCGAAAAATGCTCAAAGTAAATCAATATTTCAGAATATATATATAATATATATGATGCATAAGAATCAAAGTTTGAATCTTATAAAAGGTTACCTACTCATCTTTCAATACAAGCCACAGTTTTTATTTCTCCTGAAAAAAAGAGTCAACAGCTAACTTTAGTTCTTCGAATTTCTTTTATGAAGTCTTCCAGAACTAAATGCTTTCACTCATCAAAGATTTTCTTGAATTGAAATTGAAACTTTTCGTCTTGAATTCTTTTCTTCGACCATTTACCACAAATGCTCTAGGATCGCATTTTAAAGGAATGCATCATTTTTATCTATAACTAGCCGCCTTCGGCGACTAGAGAGCTTTGACATCATATTAGTTGTATGAATTTAATTATGTAAACCAATATTAAATTTTGTTACTTACTTAATTTTGATAAGCTGAATAAATGCATTACTAATTACTACAAAAGTTCAATAAATGAATCTGAAAATATGAAAATAACAGTGCACAGAAAATGTATTTAAACAAAATACAAACAAAGTAAATGTAGTATTTAAGCAAACTTTTGATGCATTAATAGAATGAAAATGCACAGAATGTGTCGGATCTACTGAAATTAATAATATAAGCCTTAACATTCAGCTGTTAAAAATCATTCTGTAGAATGACTCTCTAAAAAATGACATTCACTAAAAATTATTTTTTATTTTATCCGTGCGTAATTCCAATTGAATTTGAAATTATTACACATTATTTAGTCGGAATGTCAACCCCCACACTAAAACCAAAACGTTGAGTCAGCTCTCTTGGTTACTGGATGAATGAACGCATCATTTATCTAAATATAAAGTACATATTCAAGCTAATTATATAACACAGAAGAATATAATATCCGTGAGTGTAAAGATGGATTTAATATCATAGCTAAAGATCTATCAATAATATTCAAAAGATTTGCCATTATTCATTATAAAATCTGTATTCTGAATTTTACTATACTTATTCTTTGTATGGTAAAAGTTGGGAAGAAGAATACTTCAGAAACTAATTTTTTCTACTATTTCTGATTAATTCTTTATAAAATAAACATGAAACAATTATTTGAAACTGATTATCCAGTACAATCCAGTGATTCTTTTAATGTGGACAATACCGGCATATTTCGGACATTTGATCACTTAACTTAAAAGCAATTTTAGATTTTGCAACCTTTGTTACAAGATCTGAAATTGCTTTTAAGTTAAGTGATGAGATGTCCGAAATATATTCATCTTGTAGATAAAAAAATAATTAAGATAATAAATAAATGTCATTCAAACAGCAGCTAATTGCACTGATCACCGAAAAACGCTGTTTAAGCATAACTTATGCTTTCTTTTTCAGACTTTCTCTAAGGTCACTCAAAATTAAGGAGTTAATAAATATTATGGTCTTTTGACAAGACATGGAAAAACTGCAGAAATAAAATACAAAGTTTTATTTCAGTCATCAATTATCCGTTCTTTTAAAATATTAACACAACTACTTATCCTGTTTCGAAACTCGTTATTTATGCCAAATCGCTTTTCAAGTTTTATTTGAAATATACAGTTGCATATATTTATATCATTAGTTATAATTTGCAAAGAAAAAAATGAAGGGACACTTTACAAATGTTATTACAAGGGAAACAAGTTCACTTATTCAACTTTCTGATGAGCAAAAATGAATAAATTTTGACCTTATTAGCTTAGCGCTTAGAAAAGTTAGCATAAGGGAACAGTCCTTCATTACTGAAAAGCATCAATCAGTCTTCACCCAGAGGCCTACTTTCGGCAAATTAGTGCGTGAAGATATTTTTTTCTTCATCTGTACAACATTGACTGTCAGGGTCAACAAAGCGTCAAAGACTGCGCGTCAGAATTAAGAAGATCAAACAGAAAAGTAATGAGACTGTCAACTTTTAAGTGTTTCAGACTGATAGTTAATGATACGAGATGTTTCTATCAATTGGTTTGAATAGGATTCACCTTAATACATTTAAAAGATAATAGCATTTATGAAGGACTTTTGTTAAAGGAACTATCATTTTTCACATCCATGTTTATAGGTATAAAAAAAACGTAATGTAAAATTGTAGCCAACAGTTATAAAACTCAAAAGGCGTTTGAAAATTTTTGATAAATGTTTAATAATTCCAACTTTGGTTGTTGTAGCATTTCGGCAGACTTCCTTTCTTTTAAATAACTTATTAATATGCATAACACGTTTATATAACTAAAACTATTAATACTTCATCACCGAAGTCTTTTTTGTAAGATAGTTAAAGGATTTTATTTCGAAGTCAATTTACTCTTAAAGAATTCAAGCCATTTTCGTGTAGGGAAAGAAAAAGTAATTATGATGGAATTGTTTTATCAAATAGCATTATGTAGTGTATAGAATAATAAAACAGTTTATGTAATTTCAAAGGAAAAAAAGATTGTTAACGTAATAGTTTCAGCTATTACATTTGAAGGTGTTCCAACGTTGAAGCATGTATAAGAATGATAATTGCATCATGATGATAATTTTTCACTGTACACATCCATCTAATTAATACAAGTTAAAATTCTAATCAACTTTTATAAAAATCAACAGATGTTTTGAATACTTTTAACAAATGATTATTGTTGCATTTCAACAGGATTTCTTTCTTTGAAACTACTTATCAATGCTCCAGCATTGAAGTAAAAGTCTTTTTGTAAGACAGTTAAAGATTAACATCCATTTCAAAGTGAATTTATTATTAAAAATTCCAAGCCATTTCCATGTAAGTGAAGTTATTTGATTGGAATCGTTACACTTTAATTAACTTCCTTCATGTTTATGCAAATGGAATTCTGTAATAAATTTTTTCACTTGCTTTATAATATACTAGAATCCTGTAATTTTGTATAGTTGAGTATTATAGAAAGTCGATTAGAATAAAAAAAATATTTTTTCTTTTGGAAAAATTATTTTCTGCGTTCGATACAAAATATTATGCTACCGTGTTTTAATTTATAAACATTTAAAACATTGCTTTCTTGCATTATCTCTCTTACTCTCTTTCTTCTGTCCTTTGATATTTTATTTTGTAACGTTTATTTTTATTTACATTTTGCTTGCTCTAAAGAATTTTTTAAGTTTACATTCTTAATCAGCAACGCCGGAAAAATTCTGTATAGTATAATTGTTCATTGTAAAGTTGTATTATTTTTCATACGGTATATTATTTAAAATAAATGTTCTTTTTCCAAACGTGTCTCGTTTTCATTCAAAACATACTGTTATAAGGTAATAAAAAGGCTAGATTTGAAAGTTTTATTGCAACACGAAAGGACTCAAAGGATATTTACGTTTGTTGGGGAAAGTTAGTGATAATATTTGTAGAAAAAAATGGTGGACGTGTGAAAAAATATGGATCCCGAGCAACGCCGAGTTATCAGCCACTTAATGATAAGAAGAATACTTTCTACAATTCAGTACATTATAAGTAGTACAAAAGAGTAATTTAGAAGTACAAGAGAGTTTTCAAAATTTCAATTTTATTTCATTTTAAAGAACCCGCACAGTACTTAGAATTTTAAGACAGTTTATGCTCCTTCTTTAGCATTTCACGTAATGATTTCAAATATTGCATCTAAACAAATTGCATCAATGATACATGCATAAGAATGCAACAAAATGAAATCGGATTTCTATAGATTGCAAATTACAAATTTATGACGTGCGTAGATATTGTAAGTTAAATCATCTGGAGTATTTTCTCCACGACTTTTTCGTATACTTCCACAACTTGGCGCGTTTTGTGTTTAGCTGCATCGTAAAAAGAAGAGAATCGAATATACATGTTGGACCTCTTCACTTCGATCGATTGGAATGGGTCTCAAATTCTATACACATCTACAATTTTTGATGTCAGCGCCACATGCCAATTTTTATTTATCTAGCTTATTGCATTTTTCTGTTATTACATTAATATTAAAACGAATAGACAGACAATCAACAAGTTAACGAATATGGTTGAAAATCTGAGACAGATCTATAGTCCTTGTGCTAAAACCATATGCCAACTTTCACCTACGTATTTTGTTGTTTTTTTAATTATCGTGTCCACATGCACACGGACGGACAGATGGAAAAACTTCTAGTGGACAGAGTTAGTCCGAAATTAATAGAAATAGAATAGTTCATAGTTATCGAATAATAATAATTTTCCTATTCTATAATAATATAATATAATATAATATAATATAATATAATATAATATAANNNNATATAATATAATATAATATAATATAATATAATATAATATAATATAATGTAATGTAATGTAATGTAATGTAATGTAATGTAATGTAATGTAATATAATATAATAATAAAACAATCTATAATTTATACTTGCAGTCAATAATAATTAATAGTTGTAGAATAATCCAAAATTAGTAGAAAATACAATAGTTTAGTCCAATATTAATAGAAATCTATAATTCTGATGTAGAAACCACAACCGAATTACATCCGTCTGATTTGTTGCTTCTTTAGCAATCTTTTCCAGACAAACAAACCGACAGACAGACAAAAAATCTAAATTTTCTTTTTTTTACTCAGAGAAGTCTAAAACTGGGAAATTCATCAAAATCTGAAGGGGTTTTTTTACGACTGCAGTACTCTCTCTCTTTGTATGCTTTCTCATCGTATACGAGAAAGTAAAAAAGGATATACTCAATATAACAAGAATCTTCCAATTAAAAAAGTTTTAATATAATAAATAAGAATCTTACGTCAATCCTTATTTGCCTATTGCATTAATCCTCAATTTATTGCCCTAATTATGCGTAGTTATCAAATTGCAAATGCTGCGACCGAGGTTATCACTGCCTACTGAATTCTTAATGATTTACATTTCTTCCAGTGGCATGAAACACTTGTTTGATCAGTCTGTTCACTTTGAAACGCTCTGATCTGTAATGAAAACCTCCCACGTTAAGGTCATCTATGCCTGAAACTGGCCAGTTAGAGTCTGAGCAGGTCATCAGTCGACCGTTCGTTCAGTCACAATTCATTTTTCGTGCATCCGATAGCGGTAAGCGTCCAAGAAATAATTCCGAGGAACAGTGAATTGAAATCAGTATTATTAACATGATTTAAGCCTTGATAAAGTATAGCATTTTTACCTCATTTGATTTGTCTAATGGTATGAATTGATAAATAATGCTAGATTATGTTCTTTTTCAACGAAATGGCACACACACAATTCAAAGTCGTGACTTTTTCATAGTCTGGGCATCAATAAAATATTGCATTGTGAAACGAAAGAATACGTTCAGAAGATGTTGCAACGTTGGAAATATTGAAAGAAAGTTATTCGTCTGATGCTTCCTTTAAAATATATTTCTTTTTGATTTCGCAAGTTAGCCTCCACTTGAAACTAGACATATTTTAATAAAGAAGAATATTAAGATGTCTGCAGGTATTTTTTATGCTCTGCTATTTTTTTAGCCAAAATTTTGCAAGAACTCAAGTTTAAACTTGAGTGAAACAGATATGCATTCATAGTCGAAAAATGCTTTGTAATGTAGAATCAGAAACATTGATTTGGAAAGAATTTTCCATTATTATAATATGTAATGTATGGTAAATTATTAATTTCAGAACTGATATTTTAAATTTAGATAGTGACAATCCACCATGATATTGTTATCTACTTTATGTTAGCTTTAATGATCTAAAATTATAAATATTTCATACTTCAAAGATCATTTGTTTGTTTGATTAGACTGAGGTACTTTTTATCTCCCAGGAGAGCCTGCTTAACTCTTTGGATATAGAGCTTTAAGTGGGTCCCCGGGAAGAAAAAAATCCCGTCCAGAAGAAGGGCGGCGATTACACAGAACTTACGGACTCTTTATTGAATAATCAAACAAATAAATTAGGTTTCCATATGATTTTGCATATTTCCTACGATAGATTTTTACTGAATATGTTAATTTGTTAGAAAATTTTAGCATGTTTTACAAAACTACAGAATTAAAACTCTAACACATTCTTATTTACAACCAAAATATAACTTCACGAATAAACCTTACAATTCTGTACCTCAGAGGTAAACTATCTTAAGCCCAATTTTGTCGCTTTTGATGTTTTCATGACATCGTATTTGCATTATCCCGACCACATGTTCGGATGGGAAAAGTGTCATAGCTGTAGATAGAAAAAAACATAACTCCACTGAAAAAAGATTACCCATTGCAATATATTGCGCTCCGAAACTTCCATTGGATTTCCAGTAAAATATTAAAAATATTGTTCAAGATAGTTTACCTTTGACGAACAGAATTATAATTTAGATGGGAAAAACAAAGATCACCTTAAAAAGATTCAGCATATTTAAAAACATCAATAATACCGTGACACAAACACGAAGGAACATTTATACACAATCGAACTAGATGAAATATTACAAAATCAAATCTTTAGCGAATAAAATAATTTAAAGTAACAATATACCTAACAAGAAATAACGCAAAATGCACAAAACAATATTTTAAAAGTACTGAAATAAATGTTGTAAAGTAAATTTCCCCAAAACATATCCTTTCAAAAGATTCAATCGTAGTGCAATACAAGCAAATTATCACTACAGTAAGTTCATATTTTTTAATTCACGGAACACGTTAGACACTTAACAACTTTTGTACTCCATTGAAATAGTTAAAATAAAGCTAGAATAAAATACCTAGTCTGACCATTTACAAAGCTCAAATATTTCAGTATTCATTGATTAATCAAATCCGAAAATATTACCAATACAACATAGGATCAACAAACAAATAGTCCATTTACATATTAAAAAATAAAACTTTCAATATTCAGAATTTCTTAAGGTGTCATTTCTAAAATAAAATTAATTGGGTAATTTATATTTGGACCAGAGTTGCCAAATTGCATGTTTCTGTAAAGAGTCGCATGAGAAATGTTAGTTACAAACATTGAAAGATTAATTCAGCCCAATTCTTTCGCAAAAGCGTTTCTTTCATTCTTTTTCTTTCTAATTTTATACATGAAAACCTATCATCATTTTTTATTACTAAAAGTTTAAACTTAGTTTCTAAGCAATATATTTCTTGAGAAGAACACTAATGTCGAAGATCGACTTTTAACTGTACAAATACATTAAATTGGATGCAAAAACATTTTACTTCATTTAACTTTAAATAAATTTGAATAACTCAAATAAAAGCGATTAAATCTTTCATACTTTGATCTCACTTGACTGAATTTAGAATTCAAAATCTTTAAATATATTACATATTTAATTTATTCCCGTCAAATTTTTCTCTTATTTTTGTTTATTTTCAAGCAAAATAAGAGCGTCTTTAAATTAATGGATCTAATCTTTTATGCCATTCCGTTTGATAAAAATGTCATTCTATTTGAACTCTATTTGGATTCTGTATGTCATTTTTATTACAAGCAAATTATTCACTTCTACACCTTTGGTGTCACAAACAACAAACCCAAGGAATACCATCGGAATACGTAATGCGCCAAATGAAAATAATGGCCTGCCTGAAGGAAATGATATCAAATCACATGTCTTTTGCTTACACAGTTCCTTTTCCTTGATGGTCATTTATTATATTGTTTACCGTTATGATTTATGACATTTGTTGTTTTAAGTAACAACTTTCCTTCGGGCTTAAAACTGTTTCTTTGATAATTAGATACGGATATCTGATAGGTTTCAGAATTTGACAGTTTTCTTACTAGCGGTTAAAAAACACTTAAAAAGATTAATTAGAGTTCCAGGGCATATAGAATATTCTGAATTCATTGGCGGAAATAACAGTTTTTTATATTTAGAATCAAAGTAAAATTGCGCAGAAAAATTCCCGGGTTGCAAATCTGGAGTCACTTTTTTCTGTCAGAATTTTGAATGCTAAGAACCAAAAATATAATAATAAAAATATCTTGATTAACCTTGATAAAAAGAGTAATTTTAAGTTAAGCATTAAATTATAGTTATTTCCGTTTATTATAAACTATTGTGTTATTTGCTTATCTCGCTCTTTTACCTATAAATATATTCAGGATTGAAAAAACATTATATATTTATTATATATTTAATTAGATAATAATTTTGCTAAAAAATGAGGAAATACTGACATACTCGCCAAAAATTGCGTTGTATATTTTTTCTGTTGATAAATCATAATGACCAAATTTTCTGAGATGCAACCATGAATGTAATGGATATGAGGGGAAGGTTGCGCAGAATTTAAAATAAATATTTAAATAACAATGAAAAAGTGAATTATTAAGGAAATACGTAAAAAGAAAGCAGGATGAGATTTAAAAACACATAAAATAATTTTTATTAAAACTTGCATTAATATATTATTTACAAGGCGGCCATTGCACGTATCATTCATACCACGCAGGGTGCCCACTTAAATAAGGGCCACCCCCCCCCCTTAACTTCAGAACGACTTCAGTTATAATCATGAAAGTAGTGTCTAGTTATAACAAATGCTATTTAGGCAAAGTATGAAAAGAAGGTAATGATAAGACCTTTATTTAAAAGACGTGCATACTTTAAAAATACAAATGTTATTTTGAAAAAATAATGAAAGGGTGCCATTAAAAAACTTTTATTCACAATATGTAAAGAAAAATGAAAGTCGTACAAAACAAAATTTATGCCTTTCTTATGACAAAACAAAATGAAACATGAACCTACTTTTTGCATCAATAAAGGAAATAATTTTATTTTGAATTGCACTTAATTTTATTTCTTAAAAAAACGAATCGATTATGTATTTCATACTTTGCCGGTTTGTCATTTGGTATTCTATAGAATGCCTAGGAAACGTGTGAAATGTTAATCGTTTCATACATTGCCGGCCAGTTTTTGGCATTCTATAAAATGCCTAGGTATTCTATAGAATGCCTGATTTCAAACGTTTCCGGTAACATATGTTTCAAATCATCCAAGAATGAAGAATCCATCAGAAGTTACGAAAAGAAATGTCGTTTCATCTATCAGGTTATATTCTTAATTTATATTTTCAGAATTAATTTTTCGCATTCAGTTTTAATTACTTTTATCTAATATTTAACATGGATTCTCTATTTGCAAATAGATTTGGCAAAAAAAAACTGGTAAAATAATTAGACTGCAATGATGAATTTGTCTTTCGTTTTTCATTGTGAAAGCGAAGATTTATTAGCATGCCTTTCTTTTAAATCATAAAACGATTCTTTACATTGATAATCTAGTAATGAAACCAATTCCTGTGTTAATTAAATAAATGTTTTCCTTACAATTAAATTATTGTTATTCAGGCACATTATAATAGCAAATGAGAAAATACCTGTAATATTCTCTAATTAACAACTATTTATTCTGAATAACTTAAAAATCATAAAAAAATGTTATTATTATAGTTATCCTATAATACATAACTTCCTACAGTAAGATCTATGAGCTTAGTAACTTCACCAACACATCGTAATTTAAAACACATATTAAGCCTCAATCAGAATATAAAACTGAGAACGCAAAAAATAATTAGGAAAAACTTCCGTGTACCTTGAAAAAAAAGGCATCAACTTCGAGAATTTTTTTATCCTTTAACAACAAGTTTATCTTTTCTGGAAACTGCTTGGGAAGAAATGACGCTTTTAATGACCATATATTATTGAACTAGGTGAGATTTCTCTACATTTTTAGAACGTAATGAATGGTGTCGAACCCTCACTCTCGGCTTGCATTACTCCAAATGATAGCTAGAGGGCTGAAGATGTGAGTGGTTTATGTCTACAAGGAAGTTTAAGAGTTCAGTGCTTCTATACATATCAAATGTCGGAAAGAGTCTTGTTTACTGCGATGGTGTAAGTGATGTTTAGACTAAGTTTAACTAATATGAAAAAGTCATTTATTCAGTAGTTCAAGAAAGTGTTATACAAAAGGAAAAATAATTGGTTTCACAGAAAGGTATTCCGAGATTTAAAACAACGGCACCGTTTTGGAAGGAAGGATCGTTATTAAACTGAACAAAAATGATTTTAAAACAATGTTAATAAGTTTTGAAATTATCGCAAACTAGCTATGGAGATAACTGTAAATTGAGATTCTTAAGATCATTCCTGGTAGTCCTTATCAGAACAAAATTTAATTAGCAAATGCTAACAATTTACTTTCTCTTCTAATAAATACATTTTAGATTCCGATCTTGTAATAATGCCACAGACTATTTTTTATAATAATAATTATTATTATTATTGAGAAGCATAGCAGTAAACAGCGGATGAAAATTAATCAAAAAAGAAGTGAAGACTATACTTCTTCCGTAAACAATTTGTCGTTCTAACGATGACGTCAGTTTTGCGAATATTAACATATAATCATTATTGATAATCATAGAATTTTGATGAAGATTTTCACAACGAAATTCTGATAATGCGTTTCATCCATATGCTTTCTTAAATAAGTGAACTTATTTATAGGTCTTTGTTTCCTCTTCCGCTGCGATCTAATAAACCAGAAACAGAAAAAAAATCAAAGCAGCATTTCTTAGGGGAATTTAATTTCTTTAAGGGTAGCTTTTCTAGTTGTCGCCAAATTTTGCATTTATTTCTGATTCTAATTATAATTCCTAAATTTGCTCATCTTCTCATGTTGATTTTAAGAATTTTTATTTCTTTTTAATTCCATGAAATGATCAATCCAAATTTTTTAACTTTCAATTTTCAAACCATAATAAGCTTGAAAAACTAGGCATACACAGATGGTTTTACATTTTCCTCTTATAAAAAGTGGACAAAAAGTAGGCTACGATTTTGTGTACATCAGTATAATATAAATTCAGTTGTTTCCAAAAAAATTCCATATTTTTTAAAAGTACTTTTGACAGAATTCCCTAAAAATATAAAGATAGAAGATGTTTTTTGGTCACACACACACAAGGATTCTACTGCTTTCTGACTTAAGTGTAATTTTCTATTTAAGGTTATTTTTTGCGCCATCTTGTTTCATGTCTTTGACCTCTCACTGGCTTATTATCATCTAAAAAAGACCCATGAAGAATTTGAATCTTTCTTCAAGAATTCTGAAAAAAGTTACATTTTTGAGCAAAATTTTGCTATTTTAAATATGATTCTAAAATTAAAGAATATTGATCATCTTTCATTCTTATTGATTTGAATTAAGCGCTTTGCAATTATGGAAGAAAATACACTTGCACATCGTGGAAAAATTTGCATAAACTTCATGGTCGGAATTTAGAAGTGCAGCTCTTAGATTCTTTTTTTAAGATAACTCAAAGCAATTACTTTTAAATGTTAAATTGATCTCCTATCTTGCAGAGTGAAAATAAGCCGAAAATGATAATTTGAAGCAAACTGTTTTAATTTTTTTAACAGTATTGTTTTTGTAACTACAGTCAGTTTGCAAATATTAATTGCTATAATTGCTTTCGTAAGGAAATTTTATTGATGGCATAAAAATAAAATTTGTTTTTCCGAATATAATTTACATAAATTTTATCACCTCCCCTGAAAAAGACCACAAATTGCCAGACTGATGTTTCTCTCAGAATGAAAGTAGATAATATTTAAATCAAAAATTTAATTTAAAAAATCCATCCTGTGAGGAAATCTCTTTTATTGACAAAATTTTATTACTCTTTTCGAAATAAATCCGTATATAGTACGCAAGTATAAATAATAAACCTGATTTTCCATAATGTAATGTTATTTCGACTTTTTTAATTCTAAAAGTTTGTATCGATCTAATCTTCCTTTTTGAAAAAAAAATCAACGGGATGGTTCTCCCCTCGACTTTATCAAATATTTCCACAACAAGGCTCTTTTGATGAATATCTTCGTTGTGCAGGGAGATCATAAATTATTGGACCCATTTCAAAAATTAACAAAAAACTAACAATGTTACGACTACGGGGTTTTTTTAATGAGAACGCATTTTAACAAGTTTTTTTTCATATTGGTAACGCGCCGTTACAGTGGTCTAGGTGGTCGTAAGTTATCTCCCATTTTTGAGAGTCATTATCTGAAAAGCTAGAAGAAAAATAAAAGCATGTATTTGTAGAAAATTTTCCGGTCTTTAATTTGTTAAATCAATTGTAATTCGAAAACTGAATATTTTTTCAAGATATTCAAGAAAAACTAAAAAGGGAAACCAGAAAACGCGAAAAGGCTTCTGTTGATCGGTAGCCATTGCGTATGGAAATCTCTAGCTGTAGTAGTAGATTTAGAACGCCGTAATGGTAAGCCACCTATCTGGAAAAAAAAACATTTTTTATTTGCTCTCTCATTTAAATGGAGAAACTCAGTGTAACATTATTAATTTCTTTTTATTAATTTTTGAAATGAATCCAATAATTTATGACCATCCGGAATTATAAAGTTAATCGAAGATGCATTTTGGACCTTTTCGCTTTGGCTGATTTGTTTCAAAATTTAAGGAAACTCTACAATTTCGATGTGATACCTATTTCATTCATCTACTTTGTTGCGTTTTTGGGTTATTACATTTAATATATATACGAACAGACAGAACGCAATCCCATGCCCCCGTGCCTGACGCCATTACGGCACCCGAGCGTTCAACAAGTGGTTTGGTTCAAAATATGATGCATATCAACAATTTTCATGTAAAGACCACATACCAAATTTCATTTGTCTAGCTAGCCTTTTATCAGCCAGACCGATAGACAGGAACCAGAATAGTTACACTGGCTATAGAGCCAGATAGATACACTAGCCTCCAAAAGTTAAGGTACAGCATGTTTTTCCAAGCTCACCACAAAACAGTAAAATTCAGCAGTAACAATAAAATTCATAGTTTATATGAATGCTAATAACGAACTTTAAAAAAACTTATGCAAAAACGATAGCTACCACTTTTATTTTATAGAAAAGAACAGGTATATATGAGTGAGAGAAAAATATGCAAATATCAAGCTTTCGTAATTTCATGTGTAAGTTTTGTTGATTTTCAACTGTTGTTGGCAGTTTCGTTGACAATATCCAGTAGAGTCTAGCAATGACTGGGAGAAGTCGTTTGCCCGATTCGTTAAGGTGGCGAGCGGTCGGATGGATGGAAATGGGGTTGTTACAGGCTGATGCTGCTTGACGTCTAAATGTGTCTCGCAGTGTGGTCCAACGACTCTGGGATCAATACCAATCCGAAGATTCTGTGTCCAGAAGACATGTTTCAGGCCGACCACGAGTTATAACACCTGCAGAAGACCGTTTTCTAGCTCTTTCGGCCCGAAGGAGAAGAAGCACTACTGTGCCGCAGCTCGTTTCAGACCACTTTGTAGTTGTCTTTCATGTTGGGCAAGAGAACACGCTTCCTGGACCAGACAGCAATGGGCTTCTATACTCTTCACAGACGAGTCCAGATTCACACTGGACAGCAATTCAGGGCGTCTGCTGATCTGGAGGGAACAACGTACCAGATACCATCAATCCAACACTCTTGAAAGACGCAGTTACGGAGAAGGTGGAATCATGGTTTGGGCAGGGATCTCACTCGGTGGTCACACTGACCTGCATGTGTTCCATGGAGGAACTCTGACTGGTGTGAGATATCGGGATGAGATCCTTGATACATATGTCCGCCCATATGCTAGTGCTATTGGTAACGATTTCATTCTAATGGATGATAATGCACGACCTCACCGAGCTGTGGTTGTTGAGAACTATCTTCAGGGTCACGGTTTGGAGCGAATGGAATGGCCAGCTGAATCTCCAGACCTGAATCCGATAGAACATCTTTGAGACTATCTTGGCAGACAAGTTGCTGCTTTATGTACTCCTCCAAGGTCGTTAGATGAACTGGAACAATGCTTACTCCGTGCCTGGTCTTCGCTTCCCATTTCGGTGTCCGACAACTTAATTGAAAGCATGGAAAGTCGATGCCGCCAATGCATTCAAGTTAAGGGTGGACACATTCCTTATTATAACCCATTTTTGTAATGTTTCTATGAAATTTTACCATATAAAACTGTGATGTACTTTTTTCTCCAAGAATGGTCTTTTCCACCAATAATGCTTTTTGTGTTGTAAATCATTTTCGGGTTTAACTTATGTGAATTTCTATGTCACATTCAATAATAATTGTTCAGTGCCCATTTCCTCCAAATTTTGTTGTTTCTACATTCATTCATTTGCAAATTATACGCAAAAAACCGGTTGTACCTTAGCTTTTGGAGGCCAATGTATATTAAAAATGAGTCTTCCGAACTCAGGCAAGTTTAAAGCAATTCAGCACATTAAAGCAAATCTCAAGTAATTTGCTGACTATTAAAATACTTTCTCTTTATGTATATGGCAGTACGAGAAAGTATAAAAATTATGATAGAATCTAAAATGAGCAACTAAAAGAATATCTTTTAAAACAGAATGTTGAATGAGTAACTGATAAGCATTAAGATTTGTATTGAACTTCTAAAAATTGTTTATAAATAAAAAACATGTTTTCTGCTTCCCTGTTAATTATAATAGAAAATATTTTTGCTTGATTTCAGTAAGCTTATCAAATTTTAGTAAAATTAAATTTAAAGTCTCACTGAAACCTAATTTAATGAAAAAGGCCTATTTCGAGGAAACGTGATACTTTCCATAACTTCTAAAATAGTTAGACATAAGTTGAAATACATTTTTATATGTGCAGAAATACTGAAATGAAAAAATACAGCTTTAAAGCATTTAGTTCTACGTTTACATTTAAATTATCATACAATTTTCAAATTTGATCATTTTGCTATTCCATAAAGGATAGTTTTATGTAGCGTCAATGTAACTACCTTTTCAAAGTTCATAGCGAAGTTTTTTGTAGCCGATAATATTCCACTTTTTTTCAGACATTCCACCACACTACGACTGCTTTTACTCTATGTAAGATCTTCATTTGCCCAGAGAACAGCTATTAAATTGTAAGTACCGATCCCAGATTCCTTCGTCTGGATGTTTTCAGCACATACTTCTATAAGATACTTATTTCCATATTAGTAAACAATCATAATTCAACATTCAGAAATCTTTGAAACATTTCATTAAAATTTCCTAGATAAATGGGATAGATTCCTAGATATTTTTTTGTTAATCATAAATAGATTGGAGTAGGGCACATTATTTCAGAAGTCGTGGAATGCTTACCCCTGCTATTATTTAGAAACCCATTATTAATTAATTAATAACATAATGGTTCAAGAGGAAGCTATTAGGAAATGTCACCAAATAGTCACAAATGGGACTTAAAGCCATAAGCTAACGTTTCATACATTCGTTATTTCCATGTGCCTGCATGGCCATTTAATCACTGATAAATGTGACTTTACATCCAAAAATCACACTAAGTTGTTGCTTCAACATCATTACAACAATAAGATTGTAATGAAAAGTACGAGTTTGCTACTTCGCGACAAAGCAATACTGTAACAGATGAAACATTACTCTGACGGAATATGTTAGGGAATGCTTATTGTAAAGTCGATAATAAAATGACTATGGATATTATTCTTGCTCACAATCTGAAAACCTTCCACAGAATCTAAATATAGACATTCCGCAAGTGACCACTGATCGGCAACCGATATGACACGTCTTTCTCCGTAACCAACTCACTCTAATTTTCCATAAAGAATTTTAATCGCGAAATGCTCAAACCACAATCGGCAAGGAAAGAAGAAGATTACTTCTGACAGAAATTTCCTGGTTTCTTTCCGATGTCCATAATATATCAATGTTTACTCTCCCACAGTCCACAGTTTCCAGAGAGGACAATGTCGTTTAACCCGAGGGCACGAGTTGCAGATCGGGAAAAGGGTTTTTGTTTTTCCTCGCTATTGTGTCTTCGCCTACCGTTGGGTCATAATGTTCGACCTTTACGTCTAGCGTGACGAGCTCGACACAATCGAACACTCAGATTCTACAGGTTTCTTCTACTTTTGATAGGATGTTATATCATCAGTCTCGCTGGTAATGCAAGTCTATTTTTAACACGTCGCTCTCACTTTCACTGTCAGTCTCTGGCGAAGGCAAACTGTTTCTGTTGATGGAGCTGCCCTAGATAGAGATGAAACGCTGCTATAGTAGACTATTTTAAAATTGTTTGGTTTTAAAACTTTTAAATTTCAAGTGATTTTAAAATTTAGTTATTAAAAATAGGTTATGTATATAGTTCACATTTAAAAATCTGTAGAATTCTACATTTGACACTTTTTCAATTTATTTTGTGAAATAGCTCTCGTATAGTTTGAAGTTGGATTTCTTTTTATGTGCAAAATACCCTGGTTTTATTAGTATTTAATGAATCTAGGGCTAGGATTGAACGGCGACTTTAAATGCCTTACCCCCAACTCTATCTATTTTTTTTTCTTTATAATTTTTTTTATTTTTCTCCAGATTACGCACAGAAATCAGATGAAAATGCGAGCAAAATCAACTTCTAAAGAAATACTTATCACTTATTTCTTTTTAATCAAAGTTTTAGTTTAATTCACTTCTGCAAAAATAAAATTACTAATTAAATAAAGCACTGTATTCAGAATTTTTTTAATATTTTTCTTCAGTATTTACTTCATTATAAATTTTCTATAACGAATATGTTATTAAATGAATGAACTATAATATTTTCTGTATAAAATTCATTTATTTATCATTCGTTTATTTTGAAACATTACTTCTTCAGCAGAAGCTTGAATGATTTCAAAATAAAATCTTGAAATTAAATTTAATCGAAGAAAATACATTTTAAAGATGTAAAAAATTAATTTTAATAGGATTATGCTATGCATCTTAAAGTTCACACATGTTCAGCTATTAAATATTTTTACAAAATAAGTTTGTAACGTATTGTTAAACTCTAAACTGAAAAAAGTTATATAACATTAATTGTATTTGAATTATATGTTTGTAAGTGCCGATATAACTCATTCTATCAAAAAATGTAAAAGTAAAACACTAATTCACTCGGAAACAAATCTCCTATCCATATTATATCTGGATTATAAATAAGAGAAAGCTATTGAATTATTTTTTAAAAAATGTAGGTTATTTTCAATCTAGAGACGTATTTTTTGGTATCTTCTACGAAATTTTGAACCGAGATCAGAACGCTCGAAAGTCTCCTGAGCCGGAACCCTACTCTCCAAGCTTTCACGCCATACCAGCATGCGAACATCTGATACACTACGAGCACTAGGCCTACATTAGGGTTATCTTCAATGGCATCGGGTCTAAAGCTTGCAGTCCTCCGATACCTAAATTGAGACTCCACCAATAGAAATCACAGTTTTAAACGAAAAAGAAAATTCTCTAATTTAATATAAACGTGAAATTTTATTTCTTCTAACCTCAGAATATTGTATTGAATTTATTATCAAAAAATCAAATAGTTTTTTCATCAGAAGTTAGCCACAAAAGTTACACTTACGCCTGAAAAATTGTATACGACCGACCGAAAAATAACAGTAAAGGAGATGGCCTGCAATATGAGCAGCAGTTACTATAAAAAATGTTGAGGTTTTCAAATTTATCAATGAAAATATTTTATGTTTTATGTTCAAACTTTATGAACTATTAGTTATAAAAATCTAAGCTTTCACATAATTTTATTAAATTAAATTTCATTAAATTAAAAATGCTCAAAAATATTTATTTGTAGCGTTTATTTTAAATTACATTTTTTATGTTTAGAATTATATCACTTATCCTAGAGTAAGAAGTTTAAGTAATTTGTGTAAAGATTGGAAATAATCATTTTATTTCAAAAAGTTGAAAGAATAACTTGTTTCGAATCGTTTTGACTACATTCACCTTTTAGAAATGCTTCAAAAAATGATTTCACGCTCAATCTCAAAAAAGATTAATATAGTTTCAGTCGCAGACATATCAAGGATCAAATGTAAAAACCATTATTTCAAAAAAATCTCTATTGAAATATCAATTGCAAAAGCATTACTTCCATTGCATTCAACAGATTCTGGTAATATATTTTAAAAAATATTCGGCTAAAATGAAACCGAAAATGATAAGCTTTATTTCATTAAGCAAATTATTTTCTCGAAAATTCTTATGAAATATTTTTGTTTTATTCATACACAACCGAGCCAAAAAAGTCTAATTCAGATTAATTCATGCATTTAAAGACACATTTCATTGTGTAGAGATCAAATGCCGTTTTAGATTAACCCCACATATGTTGAAAGAATTAAAAATGCAATTTAAACCCGGTTAACTGAAGTGGGGGGATCTGTTTTTTCTGTTAGCCATGAATATCTATTACTATTTTGTATCTAATTACAGCATGCAATTCTGATATGTTTGAGTGTAGAACGAATTCAAAAGTCTTGTTGTAGGCTACACTTATATTCTTTATTAAAGTTAACCCACCGTCTGACACAATACACCTGACAGGCACAGGTAAACAATATCACAATTAATTTTGCTAATACCCATTAATTTTAATTTTAGCGTTCTGAAATTAATCACTGACCTTCTTGGTGAGGCTTAAAAGAAAAAAGCGGGGATACAGTTGCAAAAAAAAATCTCGTCTTCGCGATTATTTCAGTGCAGTACAGTACCAGATTTTTTTATTTGCGATCTCAGAGGCATTTCGAATAAAGTCTTGTTCCAATGGCGTGTGGCTTGGCCAAACCTCGAGTCGGTCGAGGTTCGTACTTGTGGATTGTGGTCGGTGGAATTCGAAGAGTCTCGTCGTTCCTACCGCCCGTGGCATTGCAAATATCTCGGTAGCGCTCGAGTGAAACAGCAGATGCACTTACAAGCCCAAGAGGCACATCGATTCTTTTGTTCCGACGACAGGGAATAACGCGGATCGCGGACGAAACTCGTGGAAAGACAGGCCGTTGGAACGCAGCTTAACGCGGGTTTCGGTTAACTCGAGTTCGGTTAACTGGGGTTTTGCAATATATCGCAAAAATTATTTAGTCTCAATTACCTTAACAATTGACGGAATTTTAATTTCAGGCATATTTATTATCAATTTTGAAGGTTATTATTTTAAAATAGATATAAGTGAAATGTCGTTTGTAAAAGTATAACTTCCTCTACTTTCAGAATATATTATACAAGATAATATATTTTTTCACAAAATCCGGACTAAATAAAAACAAAAATGGTAAGCTTTCTTTCATACAGCATATAATTTTATGGAAAATTCTCATTGAAATCTCAACTTTATTCGTTCAATGCCAAGCCAAAAAATCTGCTTGAGGTTTAACCATTTATTTAAAGATGCACTTCATTGTTTAGAGATAAAAAGCATTTTTAAATTAATCCCACATATATCAGAAAAATTTAAAATATATCAGAAAAATTATTTAGTCTTAATTACCTTTAAATATTGACAGAATTTTAATTTCATGCATATTTATTATTATTTTAAAATAGCCATAGGTGAAACGTCGTTTGTGAAACTTCCCCTACCTTCAATACAAAACAGCTAATATATTTTTTTAACAAAATCCGGATTGAATAAAAACAAAAATGATGAGCTTTATTTCATACAGCATATAATTTTCTCGAAAATTCTTATTGAAAACTCTACTTTATTCATACAACACCAAGCCAAAAAAAATCTGCT
The DNA here is from genome assembly GCA_013235015.1 of Araneus ventricosus. Classification (NCBI taxonomy): domain Eukaryota; kingdom Metazoa; phylum Arthropoda; class Arachnida; order Araneae; family Araneidae; genus Araneus; species Araneus ventricosus. The sequence goes on from BGPR01000771.1 coordinate 171,727, forward strand.
TCAGATTTAACCATTCATTTGAAGACTCCCTCCATTGTTTAAGGATCAAATGTCGTTTTAAATTAATCCCCCGAATCTAAATTCTCCGGCAAACCATTGTGATGCTTAAAGCAGTCTTCAATGCAAAGAAATCGGCCACAAAAACAATTTCAGAAGAAAATTTTTATATCGAGTTAACTTATTTCACCTTTTTCATTTAGATTTATCCGTTTTCTTTCAAAACAGAATCGCCATACTTATAAGGATCATGATCTCGTCTTTCAAAAGTTCGAAGGGACAATAGTGAAAAGAATAGAAAGGATCGCCCCGTTCTACTTTTAAATTAAAAAGTGATTTTAACACTTCTAATAAACTTCGACTTTAACTTCCTTATTAATTGACATTTAGCGTCTTTATACTGTTATTACTTCCGAAATTTTATTATAATTTATATTCCAGGATGTTTAAAACGCTTTTTGTTGTTAAATAGCTTGTTAGTTAAGATTCAAGACACGAGTTGATTTATAACAGATTGTTCGATTTTAGATAAATAGGTAGCTCAAAATTGGTCTTAAATTTATTTAGCTTTAAATTATTCACGCATCAATCAATTAAAATGATTCACAAAACCTTAATGGTGTAGAGCCTGCAATGAAATTTGTTTAACAGGAAAATTTCTTTTCCATTTTATTTTTATAGCAAAATAAATATTGTTGATAGATTCGATAGAATATATGAATTATTTTATATGCACAAATGCAGTGAATTCAGGTATTTACAATAATAAAAAAAATCAATTACGTTTGTTTACTTGGTTTTTACTTTAGTATAAACTGTTTTCGATAGGTAATGTGAAGCTTATTTTAGTTTAAACTAGACGCCTTCGGCGTCCAGCTAGTCCGTCCCCCTAAATTGAAGTAATAATACTGTTGAGCTAAAGAAATAAAATCTTTGCTCGTTATTTAAAATAATTAATACTCTTATTATAACTGACATTAGTTATTTTAAATTAAAGCCATCACACGGACTGATTTCAATTTCAAGTTACCGAAGCAATTAAAACATTATCTTTGATTGAGAAAAAAAGGAAACGATTAGGCCTATGATAAAAAATAATTTTCAAAAAAGAAAATTATTTTTCCAGCCTTACTTGTAAAGCAATAAATCTCTATATAGCAGTCCATGAGACTGGGAGGATGATGTGATAAGTTAAGCCAATAATAGCCCATCTATGAAGGAAAAATTTCCCCCCGATTTTATATCGCGGATCTCTGAAAAAATCTTTGAACTCATCAGGAAAACAATTAATTAAAAAAATCGATAATAAAGTATTTTGATAGTTCTAGTACTAAATTAGGGAAAAATGTTCCCCTCATTGCCTCAAAAAATTAACGAAAATTCGAATGTCGAATGCAGGAATTTTAGATCTAATTCTTAAAGCTTTGGAAGAATTGAATATATTTTGAAAATGTCTCTAAATTCATTAAATTATGTTAAATGTTCAAAAAAAATTCAACAGAAAGACAATTGGTAGTGGATCTGTATGGATTTTTTTCCTACCTACCTCAAGAAGGATATGAAGGGTAAATACGTGCGAAATATCACCTAGAACAACACAAATATTAAAGAAAAAATTTTCTGCATTATATTTTAAATTTCGGCTTCGAGGTGCTTAGAGTCATCATTAAACCTACCTGAGTGCCAAATTTCATGCTTGAAGTGCCGTAGATTCATCTTGACACTGCAACACACATGCATTTACAGAAACACTTCCTTTTAAAAGTATAGATAAACAGAATGCTAAATAAAGTGAATATCTTATATAATTTTGAATTTTTGTTTTGTACAATTTGGAGCCTTAATAGCAAACTTGCAAATTATTCATTTTAACTGTTACTAAACTTCACAAATTTAAGGTAGAAAAAAATTATACATTTCTATTCGGACTTGATTCGATAATGCTTTACTTTAAGAAAAGCAGAAGAGTTTGCACAAGGTGGAATCATGCTTTAAAATTTTGAAGAAAAAAAATATTGTTCTTCTCCTTCTAATTCTAAAATGAAGAAAAGGAATCCTTCTCATATACGTGTATATCAGAGATTAGATTCCCATATTTATACAGCGATTTTCGAGAAATGCAGATCACAAATTTTCCTCGTCACTGAATTCAATACGTTAGTGAAAAAAATATTTCATGCATTTGAAAAGGGAAATATTTTTATTTTGTCTTATTTGTTTCAAAAATATAAAGAATGTGATATAAAGTTCATAAAAAAATCTATTTTTCTTCTCATGTATAGCAGCAGTTAAATGCAGTATAGATACGTACCTAAACGATAATCATTGAATCCCTTCCGTTGTTCAAATTACCATTTAACGTTCTAAGTTCTGAAGATGAGTTGTAGACGCAATGTGTGAATAAAAAGGACAATGAATTTAGATCCTCTTGATGATTGAATGTATTTATTTTTGTAACTTTCTGTACAAGACGTACAGCAGGAAGAAAAAAAAATATTATTCATATGTGTATATTATTTGAGAAATATTATCATTTTAAAAAAAACAAAGAATAGTTTCTTTTTTAGGAAGTGAAATTTGAAGGCAGTCTGAATATGCTCAGAAACTGTCTTAACCTTTTGTTTAAAACCTTAAATGGACTTAAGTATGCTATACAAAAGAAAGATGCTTGTATCCATGCCTTTTTAACCATCAAAACTTGGTTCAAGACTTTTAGTTTAGTTTAGTTTAGTTTAGCTGTATTAGCGTCTCGTTTTCAGATAACACGAGGGCTATTTCGGGACGGACCTCGTAATTTTGAACCGCGATCAGATGCCGAAGACGACACCTGAGCTGGCACCTCCTCTCCAAACTTCCGCGCCACGCTAATGGGAGGCGGGATGTTTGGCCACTACGTATGATTTAACTTCCAACAGGCCCCATACACGGCTGAACTTCAGTGGAATCGGGTTTTGATTCCCTCTAGCCCCGAAGTCGAAACCTTACCACTAACTTCCTGACTCATAATATGATTGTCATGGGACAGCTTGCGACGCCGCTAACATGAAGTTCAATCATAACATAATACCATAAATATTTCATTTGGATGATTCAAAAAATGGACTTGCTTACTTAAACAGCATGTATAAGTAAGCATCCTCTTAGCAAATATAAGCTCATACAAGTTTATCCTCTCTAACAAATATAAGCTCATACAAGTATATATAATGTTAAGCGTTTTCTTATTCAAAGAACGAGCGAATATTGCTTTTCTAGACGGATAACTAGAATCTGAAGGCAATACAGACGTGTTTAGTAACCTTCTCAGAGTTAATAATCATTGTAGTAACTTATTCTATGAGTATTCATATATAATATAATTTTCTCTTTCCATTTTTATACATGAAACATTGTAATTTTAACATGTTTTTTTCGGATAAAACATTTTAATTTGCACAGAACCGTATAGGAGCTATGCCTTGGTTGTGGTGTGGTCTCAGGTTGCAGACTGAGAAACACAAATAATTACAACATAGCTACAGTATAGAACATGCAGTTTCAGAAACTTTGAATAGTTTTGCATTCTCTAGACGAACGATGATTTTATTTATTCCAATTCTTATCCATTATGATTGATTCAAGTTCCATTAGTGATTGTGATTTCTGCCCTCAGTTTTAAAAATACTCTATGGCGAGTGTTTTATCAGAACGCTAATATTTCTGAAAGCCAATTTTAAAACTTTCAAAGCAGATGACACAATAATAATAACTTAAACTAATAGCGTGTCTGATGTTATCACTGAAAGAATAAGGATCAAATATTGGGCGATAAAATTAAAGCAGTTTGAAATTTTATAAATATATTAGATTCTATACAGGTTGCAACGTGTTGTCTTTACCCTGTTGTATTTTCGCGACCGTTGGTAGTAGATATATACTTTCAGTCACAAAAACCTTTTAAATAACGTAAGCATACATGTTATGGTATTTTCGAATCAATTTTATCAAAATTACGAAATTTAACTTTTTATTCGGTCCCCTGTTCTCTATAGTTATATTTAGTAAAAGTTTGCGCATATCCTAACGGATATAACGCAAAAAGTTTGACTTCTGTAGGACAAAAAAATGACAGAATATATTTCATCTTAAAATTCATTAAAATTTCTTCAGATTAGGTAGAATCGATACTCTGAAAGTGAAAAGTGCTCAGATTTTCATTAATGTTTACCTCATTTGAAAGGCTTTTGTAATAGGAAGTATATGTCTACAACCAACGGTTGCGAAAACTAAGGCCAGGTAAGGATAATATTTTGCACCCTGTATTTTCAGTACTCATTTTCACTAAGATCTTTATTTGCAATTCAAAACTGAAATTGCTTCCAATATACTAAATTCTTCAAAAATACGTAACAAACCCCATAAAACAAGTCTACTCCCCTCCAATTTACCTTATACATAAACCCTAGGGATCGCACCACGAGCACGTGGAGGAGAAGTCGCCAGATAAGTAAGCGGGATCTCGCTTCTCCTGGTTTACAGTAATGGTACCTCCACTCCGATGGCGGGTCGTATCAACTTTGGGAGGGGTTGGGCCGTGGCCGGTGATGGCTATTAGGACTCCAACATTAGTTCCCGATTATTGTCGTGACGCCGGTTATTCAATGTCCCCGGATGCCAAGGCAGGACGTGAGTAACTCTTTCGAGGTTGCCTTATAGTTAAACAATATAACGCGCTTTGTGTCTAGTTTCAGCATATAGAGAAGAGAATAGTGTAGCTTCTCATTGGCAAACCGAGTCCAAAATTTGGCACAGATATAGAATTTTAGTAAATAAAACCACATGCCGAATTTCATCTATCTGGCTCGTTGCGTTTCTGAGTTATCGAGCTCAGACACAAGCAGATTTCCTTTAAACAAATTTTGTCTAATAGAATGAAATCAATGCTTACTAATAATTAATACAGATCTACAATTTTGGTGTAAAACCCACATACCAAATTTCTTAGGTTATGACATCCTGTTTTTGCGTTACCGTTTTCCCAAACAGACAGGCATAATTCAGAAAATAATTTTTTTGGATCCTGCGAAGTCTTAAACTTGGTGGTTTATCAAAATCTCGAGATCTAATTGTTTTCATGATCACAACAATTCCCCTTTCCATACTTCGTATACGAGAAAGTAAAAATATTCTATATACTTTTTTAATCAAATTTTAACATAAAAATATTAGTATCTTAATTTAAAAGCACATTTTAATTTTTATTATCCCCTTGCTTACATCAAATGCGATACACTTCAGATTTGTCTTTCCACCTCCGATAACGAACAGAAAAACAGATATACTCTCACTTCGTTTGTGCATTGAACATACGAGATTTAATCATTTTCACTTGTTACTCGGAGAAGAACTATCAACGTTCTCGCGATGTAATTGCCATATATCAATCCCTATATACATTTAGAAAGCACAAATTTCTATGTCCAGCGTTTTCAATTTTTTCAAACTCCTTCATTCTCGTTATCAACGTTATTTGGTAAAACTCCTCATATTAACCTTTTTGCATTTTTTAAAGTCTATTAAGCTTTTTCCTCTTACTTAAATTATGTTTATATTTTAGAGTGCATTTTTAAATATTTTGTTCTATCACAGTTTTACTGTCCTTTTATATTGATATGACTTTTACCTTCTGTTTGGCGTAGTTTGGTCAAATCCATTTCCCTTGCTCCTTAAAAAATTAAAATTAGAAATCCACCTCCGATGTTATGATAGTCACAATGGAGTATTTACGTATATGGGCATGGATTATTCATCGTCAAAACAGGATGCTACAATATTTCAGAAGGATTGTCCAAGGTGAAGTCAGGCCGTACTCTCTTCTTCGGTAAACATACTTAACCTGGAAGATCCATTCTAGACTCTACTCTACATTTAAATCGGAGTGTTTAGGTAGCGATAAAATAGGCGAGATTGATGTAAAGGATTTGACCTCGGATCAGACCTCGGCTCTAGTTTCTCATTAAGCTCTGAACAAGAGGATAAAAAATAGGTTAAAACAAAAGGAGGATAGTAAATGACTGAGTTGTAAAAAGGCGATTTTAGGGGCTTGGAAAAATTTTGATTCCCTTAATGCGTTATAAGGATTTAATCCGAAGATCGGAAAAATAAAAAGCTCAAGAAGCTAAGAGGTAATAAAATACAAATCCGTCATTAAAATTCATTACACGAAATTTTCTATTCTTCCTAAATGTTATAATTCAACTTAGTTGTTAGTTCTAATTCTTTCTTAATGTTGCATTTACAGAAAATAAACTTCAAAGAATCGAAATTTATATGCATCATTCAAAATTTCAATTAAACAGATTTATAGAATGCATTTAAAAATGCCCTTGTATTTATTCCAAGAAGGAGAAGCTTCAAAGATGACAGTTAGTACTGCTGCGTTTTCACCAATTAGGAGGGAAGATAATAATTATTTTTACGAACAGAAATTAACTTCATTTTAAAAAGACCACAAAGATATGAAATTTAATTATTCACCTTTGTTTAATTCTTTGAAATTATTTATGGACAAAGAATGCTTGTGTCCTCCATGAAACAACAAATCTAAGTATTTTTAAAGTATTCCAAACAAACCTTAAGAGTGTTGTTTTTCATTAATAATTTCGAAAGAATGTACATTCCAAATAAATGTTATTGCAAGTCCTATTACACAAAGAACTAATATTAAATCGAAACTGGGATCGTTTACATCATTTCCAACCTATTGCTTTTTTTTCAAACTTCGATGCTCATCTGCCATACCTTATAGTAAAAGAAGGAAACAAAAGAACATACCTTATAGTATAAAAAGTAAACTAAATGCCATACCTTATAGTATAAGAAGAAAACTAAAGGTCATAGATTATATTACAGGAAAGAGATTATTGAGGGTAAATGTGAGAATTTGATCATTAATTATAAGCAAATGTCGTTATTTAAGACAGATTTAGTTTCACGCAAGTAGCTGGAATATAATTCATTAAAGAAAATTCGAATAGTCAAGATGTTTCACATTCTACGATCGTTTTGAAAGGAATATACTGAGGGAAGCAAAAGTACTGATTTTATATTGCAATATTAGAATTAGAATATATGCATAGGAACGTTAATCTACTTAATTATCAGTTAAAATATGTGAATTCTAATAAAGTTGGGTCTAGTTAAATCGCAGAGTTCAATTAATTAATAAACAAATATTAAATTTTATTACAGAATGTAACTAACAATATGAGATCATTCATTGTATTTCACCAAATGTGACTTTTCCCGATGCTTTTTTATACGATAAATGAAACTATAAACCTGATACGATAAATAAATGTAGAAAGTTATATTTTTCTTATTAAATTATCTAAAAAAGTGAAAATGGCTCTGATTAAAAAATATTAATCTCTTTATTACTTAGCGAATTAGTCTACTCAACTTCGAAGTGCATCCAAAACTCTGGAGAATGCCTTTTTCTTTGATTGTCTAACTTATATTCTAATTGGTTAAGTTTAGTACCTAGCAAATTTCTTAATTTTTAAGCAGAAAGAAAATTTTTATATTCGTCACTTTTTACAAAAGCATAAGTAATTCCTGAATCAATAGACTTTCTACACCGTATTTATTATCTTATGTTCTCAAATACATCGTCAAAAAGGTTCTTTGTATGACACCTAATAACAAAACAATACAGTATTAGAATAAGTTGCAACAAAAATATTCACAAATATACAATTTGCATTAAAATTATTATAAGTATAATCGTTTCATTTCTCTGCAAAAAGAACACGAACATATTTTATATTACATTTAAGGAATGTCATTTCCCTATCTAGTTGAGAATTCAATCGAAGATAATCTGGTTTTTCTTATTAATCTTTCTATCCTTTCAACTGAAATGCGGAACTTCTGATTTTTCGCATAATAAAGAAAGCTCAAATATTCATAAGGCTTCAACAATTGAATATGAATTGATGAATGCGGAAGCCTTAAGTTAGGTAAAGTCTGTTTTTAGAAAATAATAAATAATTCAGTATCCATATCAGTTCAATCATCCATGATTTAAAGCGTCTAAAGTTTTTGTTATTTTATTATTTGTAATTGGTTAGAGATTCATGTAGTTTGATTAGAGATTCATGTATCTTTTGATAAAAAATTCTTTATTTCTTTATTTGAAACTTTGCTAATAGTTCCGGGGGTAAGTTAGGCCTTTAGTACAAAAGTATAATTCAGCATTCTTTTCTTCTCTGCTTATCCTGTATTGAAAATTCAAAAAAGTATCATTGCCGATAAAATCTATCGCGTAGAAATGGTAAATTTCAACGAAATTTTTTTTTCTTTATAGGTACGTAGACGCCGCTTGTAGTGATCACTTTGTGTCAAAGCTAAGGTGATCACTACATCCGAATAATTAGTACATCGAAATATGCCTTCAAGATAATACAAATCTATAGGTATACAAGGATATCAGAATAAAACAGACCACGCAACAATGCTGGTGACTCAATAGTTTTAATTACAAAAAAATCGATAGAATATAAAGAATTGAAAAAAAATTCTTACACATTTAATTTTTTATGCTTTCTTAAAAAAGCTATCGTAAGTAATATGTTTTTTTCCGCATTCGTTGGATAAACCGATGCACTAGTGTAACGTTGAAATCTAACGCGCATCTTGCAGGAGGAAAAATGATAGATGACAAACGCAATACTTTTCTCATGTAACTATGGCGTGAATCGTCTCCAATAACGCTTGGTTGTTTGTGGACCGAGATAAGTTGGCGGATTTTATTCCGAGCTCACTAAATAGATCCGTTTTCGGGCTGGAATCTGGACAAACTCTAAACATTAAGATCATACAAAAATAAATCTAATATATTTTATATAAAACATAATACTCGAATGTATGTTTGTAGTCCAATAGTTTGTCGGATTTTATTCTGAACTCACTAAATTGATCCGTTTTCGGGCTGGAATCTGGACAAACTCTAAACATTAAGATCATGCAATATTAAGTCTAATACAATCTTATATAAAACATTATACTCGAATACAAGTTACTCGAATGAAAGATAATACTCGAATGGATGTTTGTGGTCCAATAGTTTGTCGGATTTTATTCCGAGCTCACTAAATAGATCCGTTTCCAGGCTGGAATCTGGACAAACTTTAAACATTAAAATCATACAATAATAAGTCTAATACATTTTATCTAAAGCATCATATTGGAATGTAAACTTGACTTGTGGTTTTGAAATCTCTGAGGAAAATTCTCATCTGAGTTTGCTACTCTATATTTATTTAATATAACATAGATTTTCTGAAAAGAAATTGCAACTTCCTGTACTAGTAGGTTTTTTAATTCAAAATATTCCATATAAACGCGGAAAAAATAAAAGTGGTTTAAATAACTTATAATTTTCAATTCCATCAGTCATAACATCCAAGGAAGCATATTTTTATAATAGCAAGCCTTCAAATCATACAAAATTTTAATCGACAAAAGAAACACGTTAGACTTAGACGAAAGAATTATTTTCTTTAATCAAACCAAAGGGTCTGTAAAAATAAAATAGAGCTGGAGAAAATAAGCTCCATTTTCTTTTCCAAATTAACCTTTAAATCTCATAAAAAGTAACAGAACAGAAATATAACAGAAGTAACAGTATAATTTTACAATTTTCCATTCCAGCAGGGCAATGATATCCAAGCCCATATATTTTTATATTTATAAGCTTCCAAATCATTTATTATTTTCAGCGAAAAAAAAATCGGCAGACTTGGTCGAAAGAATTTTCTTTAAGGAGACAGAAGGATCAATAAAAAATAGAGGTGGGGAAAATAATCTCCATTTTTCTTTCCAAAATTAACCTTTAAATCTCAGGAGAGAAAAAAACAGTAGTTTAAAGGCTTTAAAATTTTCAATTCCAACAGAGCCAATATCCAAGAATATATTTTATTTTTATTAGCGGCATTTAGCTTCCTAATGGTGGAAAAAAACCCTCAGAATCTCCACCAAATTTGGTCGAAAGAATTATTGTCTTTACGCAGACAGAAGGTCGGTAAAAAGCAGAGTTGGGGGAAAGATTTACACGAAGCGACCTTAGTGCAAGCAAGAACGCCCACATATCACATTGTTCGCAGGTCTTCACATTCGCCACAAAGAAAGGTTATCGCAGAATTTTCCACTGTGGGATGGACGAGGACTTTAAAAGGGTTCAAATGGAAGGGTTTAACAAATGAAAAGTGCTAAAGTTCAAATAGCTTGAGATCTTCTGGTGGGAATTTATTAAAAAAGGTCGGTTGAGTCAGCTTCAATAAGGCTGAGGTAGATTCACGGGGAATGCGGTGGAAGTGTGAAGAGATAGTCTTCTGTGCTTAAAAGTGTATTCACTAGAGCCAGTTTTATGGCTACCTTTAGCAAAACTAGATGAAATCTCAAGTGATGAATTTCTCGAAGCTTAAGGTAGATTAAAAGATTTCTGCTGTTTTGAATTGCATGCTTCAGTTTTGTAATAAAAATCTCTTTTTGTTTTCGTTGCAAATTTATCTTGTTCATTGATGAAAAGTTTTTTAATAGAAAATACAAAATTGGAACATTGTGATACATACATTGATCTCTCAATTTATGCGGTGCATTTTATGAGAAAGATTTCTTAAGCGATAAAATAATGTTAAAATCTCGTAAAACATTAAAACAAAGTGGGTTGAGTCAGTATATTCACTGAGTCACTAGATTCACGGGGAATGAGGTGGAAGTGTGAAGATAGTCTTCTGCGCTTAAAAGTGTATTCACTAGAGCTAGTTTTATGGCCACCTTTAGGCAAAATTAGATTAAACCTCAAGTGATGAATTTCTTGCGCTTAAGGTAGATCAAAAGATTTTAGATCATCTGGTGTTCTGAACTACATGCTTCAGTTTTGTAATAAAAATCGTTTTTTTATTATTATTATTTTCGTTGTAAATTTATCTTGTTCATTGATGAAAAAGTCTTTTTAATAGAAACTACAAAATTGGAACATTGTATTGATCTCTCAATTTTCACGGTACATTTTATGAGAAAGATTTCTTAAGCGATAAAATAAAGCTAAAATCTCGTGAAACTTTAAAACAAAGTGGTTTGAGTCAGTACATTCACTCAGTCACTAAAATCACAGGGAATGCGATGGAAGTGTGAAGAGAGTCTTCTGTGCTTAAAAGTGTATTCACTAGAGTCAGTTTTATGGCTACCTTTATACCAAATTAGATGAAATATCAAATGATGAATTTCTAGACGACTATCGTATATTAAAAGATTTTTGCCGTTTTGAATTGCATACTTCAGTTTTGTAAAAAAAAAATGTTTTGCTTCCTTTACAAATTTATTTTGTTCACCGATGAAAAGTTTTTTAATAGAAAACATTGGGCAAATAGAGCATTGTGATACGTACATTGATGTATAAATTTACGCAGTACATTTTATGAGAAATAGTTCTTAAACGATTAAATAATGCTAAAATCTCGTAAAACTTTCAAACAATTGCTAGTAAAATGATCAAGAAAATACTTTTAAATAATCCTCAGCTCAATTAAAATTTAAATTCAAGCTGTTTAAAATATGGTTTTAATCATTAATATAAAAAAGTTGCAGAAAAATTATAACTATAAATTAAATTGGACTTATATTTCTCAAAGATCATGATATGTTTCAAACGTTTGGGAAATAAATATTTTATAGCACATAATTTCTTCTCTCTTTTTGTGTTTTACCCTCCAAACTACTCCAATGTGTTTTTCTGTGTTTTCATTCATACAATCAATTTTTTTTAAATGGAGGATCCTACTTATAAAATAAAGAGCATTCTTAGAAACAGTTAAGGTATAATGAGCTATTAGCGTTGTGTTGAAACTAATTTACGTTGCTTCCGTTTCTTATTATAGTCCAGGTATGATCAGTTATTTTTAATGAAATTTCTATTAGATGTAGGTATAAAGTTGGAGGTTTTTCGTATGAAATAGATAAACCAATTAGTGGAAGTCCTATTTTTGATGTCAAATATGCATGTCGTAATCTTTAAAAGACATCTTAATGTTTTTATTGCTTCCATTTCTTCTGTTTTTTTAGATAATTTTCGTGTTCTGTTTCATGATATTCGTTTAAGGAAACTTGACGGATTTCTAAAAAACTGCATTGAAATTAATGCTTCTGTTTTTGAGGGATATCTTTTTAAAATTCAGTAAAATTTAATAAAAAATAATATAGCTAATTGATAATAGATAAAATAAATTTAACAAATGCAATTTTTAAAAACACTCTTATTTATGAGTTTAAATTATTATATTATTAATTATTATATTAAATTATTAGTTATTAATTTAGTTAAATTTTGATTAATTGAAAATTAAGTTCTGAAAATATTAAAATATCTTTTATCACCATTAAAACACAAGTGTATAAAATTTCAAAAATCTATCACATCAGAAGGCTAGTGAAAAATAGTTTGCAAAATTCTACCCTTCCAACCCTGAAAAACTCAAGTTGTATAAAAAATATTCAAAATGAAAACCTACTGAAGGGAAGAACAACTGAATATTTATAACGCAAATAAAATTAATTAAATAACCAATAAAATATTTTCTTGCATCAGAGGTACTGCATTTTTGCTTCCCTTAAAAAAAGCAATAACCATATTTTTCCGAGTTGCATACTTTGCCTACAGTAAAAAAAAGACCGTACATATGCAAATGAAAATTTAAAAATCGAAACCCACGGATGAAAAACTTTCATTTAAATGCGCATAATCAAATATCGAGAAGATCTAAAATTATTTCCCCTTGTTTTTAAATATCACTTTCTCCATCTTTGATTCAGAATGATTTAAATAAATGCAGTGAGTCAGTATTTAGAATTTGTTTTGCTTTTACTCCACAAAATGACACACACAGTCGTAAACATCTTTAAAACTGTCAAATAGATCCCGCGATGAAGATTTAAATCTGATTTATTATTTGCAGCATCTATTAAATGCCAGTTTAAAAAAATAATTTGAACTATTCGTTTAAACAGATGCAAATAGATCGAGTTCATTGAAATAAAAGATACTGTGTAAAAGAAGATATTTCGCTCATTTAGGAATTATTTTCCTAATTTAATCGAAACTTTTGTCAAATTTATAACGTACGAGTAATTTTGACCTCAAGGAAGTTTATCAGCATACATATATTTGCTATTTATTTCACATTTGAATGCTGCTAATGATCTATAAATTAGAATGTTTAATTTATAAACAGCTCTTTACTGCAATGTCGAATAAACATGCGAAAATATTGGCTGCTTTCTGTATAACATTTTTCTATGCAGTATATTAATTGCTTTAATTATAAAATGCCTATTATTCTGGGTCTCTCATTAGATTCTGTTTTCCAAACCTACAAATAGAAAAGGAAATTCTAAAATTGTGAGAAACTTCTTAGCTGTAAAGAAAATTAAGATGTAGAAGTATGTCTGCATAAAAAAGAATAACTTGTGGATCCTAATAATTAGTACTGCGTCTTATTCCTAAAATTAAGACTATAAATTCGCACCTAATTTTAAACTACTTTTAGTTATGAATTACTCCATAAAGATAAATCATAGTTTTTCCCCGTTGTAAAAAAAGAGTCTGCTATTAATTCTATTGCTAACAATGATTGTTTTCTAGCTGTGATCAGCATTATTACGACTATTCAGAAGTAATACATTAATTTTGTGATTTATAAAACTCCTAAGATCAGGAATTGAATCTGAAACGATATCTTATGTATTTATAGAGGGAATTATACAAATTTACTGCTATGAATTCGATAATTTTTTCTATTATTTCATAATATTGAGCTTTTAAAATTTCTGGGAAGTAAATAAATGCCAACTATAAGTTTTAAGAAAAATATCTGATCTTCCATGCAACTCTGGGTCTATATTAGAAACCGAGGTGTGCAGCTTGTAAGGTCTCATCTTTGGGACTTTATCACCACGCACACCTCCGAACTCGAAACCAGGACGGCTCCCTGTCGGTTATCGTCTTTGGGACCGGAGGGTTCCATGTTCGAAACCCTATTCCACCAAAGATTCAATGTGAATATGAGACTGGCGCATGATAAACCTTGCACGACATCAAGGATCAAACATCCTTCCGCTGGTGTGATACAGAGTTTTCGAGAAGGAGAAGCTGCCAGCGCAGGTGTTGTCCTCGTCAAATGACCACGGTTTATAATGACTAAATAAATGACTAAAATAAACTGTATAACTGTGGCTTGGTGGTAGAGAATCGGTTTCGGAATCCATGAGTCACATGTTCTGGACTTAATTCCACACAATATCCGATATATAACTAGGTTTGATATCTGTTAAATTTTTTGTGAATAAAACGGACTCATATTGGTATGGGGAGAAATGATTTTGTGGCGAGGACATGCCGGAATTATCTATAGTATATGTAGCTGACTGAGGAGAAGTCTTCAGCATCTGACCGCATGATTATTGAAACTTACAATGTTCTTCTCTAAATCCTAATGTGCTTCAGAACGGTGCATTAATCAATAATATCAAATCAGTACAAATAATATTGCTTCCAAATGATTTAGAAACAATTTATACCCTATGGAATGGGTTAAAAGAAATTCTCTATTAACGAGATTTTGCAGGGAATTAATGAAAATTTCAGAATTCCTGATTAGTAATTAATTATTTTCAAACAATTCTGGTAATTATTATCTTCCTTTATTTCAAAATACTGCAAATGAAAAACAGATTTCGTATAATACCAATAGCTTCCACTTTGTATTCAATCTCTACTCTCGTAATATGAACACATTTATTATTTTAATGTTAAGCGTAAATCTCAGAGTTTTCAAATAATAGGAAAGTCAATTTCTTAGATAAGAACCGAAAACCATGCCTAACTTGTACGATTTATGAAAGTGAATCTGTCCATTTCTTAGAAATGTGGAAATCTCTCCTTATCTTCAATAACTAACGGTTCGTGTCCCCTGTTATCAGAGGGGTCAAAAAGGTAGGGCAGATGAGGAAAACGAGGGATCATGCCGTGTCGAAAATACAGAAATAATTCTTTAATGTCAGATGTCTGGAGGCAAGAACTTCAGCATTGTGGTTAGTGTAAAATATAGCTAAGTTGTCTTACATAATTCTACGAAACACTCGTAAGATTTAAAAAATCGAGAATATTCTCTGTTTGGCCTTCTCGCTTAATGTATATTGCTTATTTGCATAACTTCACGAAATAGTGAAGAAAATCGAGAATAAATTTTGAAAAAAGTAGCTCGTCACTTGGCAGATTTGTTCGAAAATTCGACACAGACCTAAAATTTTGGTGTAAATATAACTTATTAAAAATCTTATGAATAAAAAATGCTTTTAATTCATAAGTCTTCTTGTGTTTTCGAGTTATCACGTATATAAACGCAAGAATAAATAGACCGACAGAATTTCTCTCAGACATACAATTTCTCTGTTAATTTCATTCGTCTATCTCGTTTTGTTTTGGGTTATGGGATTCTCATACATACAAGCAGGCATAATTCCATAAAAATGCTATTCTTCTGACTCAGATATATGGGTAAAACGTGGATATTTACCAAAATGTCGAAGTCTAATTTATTGATGATTACGAAAATATGAGAAAGCAAACAGTAAGACTTAATCTTTGAAGAAGAAAATCATTTGTCATTAAAAATATTTTATTCTGAAAAAAGACCAATTTATCCAATTGTTCCTTTAAATAATTTAATAACGATTAGTAATAAAACTGGAGGACAATTACAGAACAAACTCATTAAAATTCTCCCACTTGCGACGCCCTTTCGTCTACAAAATTATTCCGCGACCCCATTTATGAAACAAATATTTTTTCGAGATCCCATGTGTGCATACCAGTAGGAAGACAAAATTAGAAAATAAATCATTCATGAATGATAAGCAGAAAAACTTCGGCTGAATTTGTTATTAAAATTTTAATGAAATTTCTTCTCACCGCTACAATGTTCTGCTTTGGGTTTCCTTAGCAATATTAACACATTGTGTGCGGGATACGAATTAGAAGCAAGCTCGAATAAAAAGACAAACCGTAATTGTGCTTGTTCTAGACACTTTTTATACCATAAAAGAATAAAGTGGTCGTATTCTGCAGACATCTATTAACACGTCCAACTTATCTAAACTAGTACTCAAGTCAAATTCTTGAATAAAATTTTGATGTTAGGTAATTAGAGAAAAACACATTTTTATAAGCTTTTACTCAACTTGACTGCCGTGTCCTCAAATCTTGCGATCGATTTCTTACCCACTTTCAATCGAGCTACAGCTTTGAAATTTAGCACAGTGGTGGGTTTCTGGTGACAATACAAATATTATGCAAAAAAATGCAATCTATACCAATTTTAAACCTAACAAAATAATTTTAAAATTTTAGCCCTATATTTGGAAGATAAAGTTTGGAAGGTGGTAACCTCACATTAAGTAGGGTTGTAACAAAACCTCTAGATGACACACAATAGAAGGGGGCGCCGCCTGTGAATCATTCCCATTTCGGAGCGGCTTGAGGGTCAATGGTCAGATCGGGAAAATGTCTTGTTTCGTCTCTCGGTCTGTGTCGCACTTTTTTCAAATTCATAATATGTAATATTCGTAACGAATATTTAATATTGATTTTATATTGGAGAATTCGGTAATTGAATTTGGTTTACTATACCTAACGTGTGTATTCGTGTCAGCCGTCACTAAAAAGTAGAAAATAAAATTTTAAAAAAATTTAAGGTATAAGCTTTTATGCATGCGAAAAATGAACGCAAAAGTTGAAAATAATTTTTCTGATTACAATAAAATGCATGGTTCGAATAAAAGCGTAGGCGCCTTTACCTTCTAGGAATATTCCATTTGTTTAAGGAAATATACACAAAATATAAAGTGCTGTATAAGGCGCCCACGCTTTTATTCGAACCATGCATTTTAGTGTAATCAGAAAAATTATTTTCAACTTTTGCGTTCATTTTTTCGCATGAATAAAAGCTTATACCTTAAAATTTTTATTATCTATTTTATTACGTTTCCCACTTCCAAAGTGTCAAAGAATCGGACAGAGTCGCACGTTGTCAGCCTCGTCGCGACCCCAAAATACAAGTACGTGTGAACATTTGGGGTTGGGACCCACAGTTTAAGAAACCCTGATATAATATAATAAAAATATTAATGAAAGTACAAGTTTACATAAGCCCAACATCATTCTCAAAAATCTCTATCACATGAGCTAACTTTTGAGAATAATGAAACGATTTATGCTTATCAGTTTAGTAGAACTGCAATGAAGCAATAAATGATCATGGTTCTATTAGGATAAATTATACTCTATTCTTTAACTTTCAAAAGATTTATCCTCATCTGAATGAAGTAGATTTGTTTATTCCTTTCAAATACTCAATAAATATTATTTCATTGTGCTTTTCTACAAATGTTTAGCGATAACCAATAAATTATTGTAAGTTGAATGTTCCTGTTTCCCATTGCAAAACATAGCCAAACGAAATATCCTTTTTACTCAAAGCAATTAGATTTTGACAAGTTCTTACCTTTAAGATTGATACTGTGACTAATTTGATGGCACTCAATGATTTGCTTAACGATATTTCTGTTCCAGTGGGAATTCTAAATAGTAACTTTACGTACTTAACAAGAAATGAATGAAAGTTTCGAAGAAACTGATGGTAATAACAGTTTTAATTCAGAGAACTTTTAAAGTGTTATTCTTGTAAACTATTGAAATATTTCCATGTAACATTTTAGTACGCTTCTTAAGTCTTTTATGACATCAATTTGTGACAACTTTAAGTTATTTTTCTTTTTAAAAAAATTAAATGATTTTTTCTTATTTTATCGAAATTTTTAATTCTTTTCGTAAACATTGAATTATTTCTTTCAAAAACAACATTAAAAACTACAGTTTTAACTTAATTATTTATTAATTTTCAAATTAGTTTATTATTTTTTAGTATTTTGGTATTATTCTATTTATGTCTAGTATTTTGTAGCATAATTTAATAACCTATGAACTTGTAGACAACAAAATATATTCTTTATAAATATTGCAATTTTTGGATGTTCTTTCAGTAAAAATATATGTAAAATCATTTAATTTTTTTCACCATGTTTAAAACAGATTTACATACTTTTAATCTTAATAAATTAAAATGCTTTCTTAAATTTTGTATCAAAATAGCATAACTTTTCTTGATTTTTACCAAAATATCAAAATAACTATTTTTATGGAGATATTCAATGAATCTGTTAAATTTTTAATGCAAAATACATTACATTTTCCAGAAAATTACATATTTATTACAAATAATATTTCGTTTCCCTTCAAAATATTTAAAAACAAATAAAAATTTCAACCTCACTGAAAAATGAAGTAAGAAAACTTGAGAAGCGCAGATGTGAAAAGAAAGAAATAATCAAAAGTAGCTATGAACCGAAATAATAAATGGCGTGTACTGTTAATCCATATATATCATATATTCTTTAAAAGTAGATAACAATTCCGAGTAACTCAAAAGGTATTTGAATAATCATATAAAATCATAAAATTCACTAGGAAGGGGAGCAAAACTGAATAAAAATTGGTAAAAAGACAATTAAAAACGGTATGGAAAGTTAGATCCCAGTTATTAAAATGCTGATAATAGCTGGATTGATGTGTTCCTTCTTAATCTGTAATTTTTCTTGTTTCCTTTTCTCATTTCTGTTACTTAATCATAATAAACATTAAAATCTTGAGAATAGCTAGACTGAAGTTTTCTCTATTAATCTGTAGTTTGCTATCTTTCTTTTTCTTATATCTGTTCCTTAATCAGAATAAACTCTAAAATCCTGAGAATAGCTAGACTGAAGTTTTCTCTATTAATCTGTAGTTTGCCATCTTTCTTTTTCTTATATCTGTTCCTTAATCAGAATAAACTCTAAAATCCTGAGAATAGCTAGACTGAAGTTTTCTCTATTAATCTGTAGTTTGCCATCTCTCATTTTCTTATATCTGTTCCTTAATCAGAATAAACTCTAAAATCCTGAGAATAGCCAAACTAAAGTATTCTTTATTAATCTTCAGTTGGTCTTGTTTCCTTTTCTTATTTCTGTTATATAATCATAATAACCTAAAGTGGAAACTTCTAAAGTAAACAGCTGGCTTAAAATTTAAATCCATTAATAAGCGGTCACGCTTATTAGCATTTGATCTAACACCCTCAGCTGCTGAATAAAAAAAAATACATCCATAGCTCCTAAGATTTGCAAAATGAGGGGGATAACAACCGGATTTGTGGGCACCAGCAGTTATACAAATTGGCTTTCATTTTCTTTTCTATTACTTTCAATTTCACTTTCTTTATGGTCGCCGAAAGAGGTTCCCCCATAATGTGCATATCGTGAGAATCGTGTGTCAAAGAAAGTGGAACATGAAAGCGTTATTGCTGGTTAGGACATGTGATGAAGTGCAGATAATTTTTATTGCCGGAATCAAAATATGGCCATCGCATTTGCTCGAATATTTATTACTGTTATTCATTATGCATCTAGGTTTTCGGACTGCTATAACGAGTGTAAGAAATTATTCTGATTGTGAAAGTGCTTCCACGATAATTCAATTGACACATCTTTCAATCTCTTTTTCTTCTTATCAAGCATCGATGTGTATGATCATTATAAAAAATTCATGCTTTCTTTTAGTTAGATAAAAAAGAGATTTATCGCTGTACTGTTTATCTGAAATTGATTTTGAAATTGTATTCCTGGCTTATGTTTCAAGATATAATTAATGCGTAAATGACAGATTATTTCATAATTTGTAACTCGTGTAATTAATATAAAAGAGGTAATAAATAAAATACAATATGAAGGCATTTGCTAATAATAAATTGGCTTTATTAGACCGCAAATTGCTTGCGAAAATAACCTGAATGCTCTCTCTTAAATGGATATTTTTGAAAATAGCGATAATTTTTTTACTACAAAAATAATTCTTTTACAAATTTTTCAAGATGGGCAATAAATCTAAACACTTATGTAAAACGTTTTGTACCTTAAATTAAACCTGAAATGGGACTTTAAAATATCAAGTCTGAAACGTTTCATATTACATAATTTTTGAAGGAATCTATCTTCATTATGTTAGTTTAAATATACATTAATTAATATTAATATAAATGCTCGATGTATATGCGTCAGTTTAAACTCACCATCCGAATTAACAGAAAGATTCTAAAAATATTATATAAATTTTGCTCTTTTTTTAAATCAGAAATTGTATATTTTTATTTTTACGAATAATGTTTTTGTAAATAATATTAAAGCGCTATTAACTTTTAAATAATAATTATTTAGGTATGAAATAAATGTATAGTATGTATTAATTATGTTAAATTCACTATCTGAGTTAAAAGATAAGCTACATAATTCTGATAAAAATATTATGTCTCTTTTATTTTTTTTAAATCGAAAGTTGTATATCAATACTCTACTAACTTTGAGATAAAAAGTTACTTTGGACTTGGATGGTAAATGGCAATTCTTACACAAATGATTAAGGCATAAGAAAATTTATAAAATTCTTGTATATAAATTAATATCTTTAAATGTACAAAAAATGTGTAGGTAATTTTCAAGGGATATTAAGTATCCATGAAGCGAAAAAAGATTTTTTGAGTTTTCTGTACACCTACTTGACATGAACTATATAGTAAATACAGTATTCGGGATTAATAAGCTAACAAATGTGTTTATGTATTACATCTTTGTTGTTTAAACAAATTTGTAAATAAATATTGGTTAAGTCAATTCGAAATAATAATTAATATTTTTAGTTTATATATTGGTAATGAAATTCAATTAAAATTAGGAGGGGAAAAAACAGAAATTTACTCTCCTGAGTAGTGGTTTGATATTCCATAAAAGATTTTAAAACTTTTGTAGTATTTTTCTTTTGGTTCAGATCTAGAAAGGTTACAAGATTTTTTTTTTTTTAAAAAAACCAACTTCTTACCCATCACATAATTTACAGAACTTTTTTTCATATCGTAAACTTTAACAATTTTTCTTCCCGTAGAGGAAGTTTCTAGATTGATAGTGTATATATTTATTTTCGAAAAAAGAGTGCACTTTGTGTTAAAGGCGATTCAATAAATTCTTTTATATGAACTGTACTAAATAATGCGTGTACTGTGTTAATATTTGATTTCCGGTAAATTGATATTTAATTATTTATTTAAAATATGCTCTTTACTTTTTAATATTTTTTTTCTATGATTTTAAGCCTTATATTGTTATTTATACAAACAATAAGCAGATTTTATTCTTTGAAACTCCAGAAATTAAATGGTGGAAGATTTTCCTCAAGAGTTAAATTGTAAAATAACATTGAAATAGAGTAGAAGAGAGATAATATTGGAATGATTTCGAAAGAGTGACAATTTATTTTCGAAAAATGTATCAAATAAACTTAATATTATAAGACAAAGCATCCAAATCACTTTAATCCTATGTATGCCTTAACTGCTTTTATTAAAATGTTTCATTTATTTTGATTTTCTTTTATCAACGTTAATTCATTTCTTAACAAGTGAAAAGCGAATTTCGAGTTTATAATGGTCAAAACATCTCATATTCAAATCGATTACTGACATTATATAGAAATGTGTATTTTTCTTTTTATAATGAGCAACTTCTACTCAAGATATTATCCGACATGTAACTAGTTAAATAACTGCTAGAAATATAACACAAGCTATCAGCATCATTTCTTTCAATAAAAATAATTATTTACGAAACGTAAAAAAAATTATATGAATTGTCGCACATCATTATTTATAATATTTATTTTACCATTTTATTTCAATATAAGCAATAGGGAAAGTTGAATTCCACAAAACTTCATGGTTTTGAAATTACAGATTACCATTATTTTTTCTTAGTAAAATGGTTTAAGGCATGTTGTGAAAACTTTCTCTTCAAAATCATTCAACTTCACGTTATGATTTTTCTTTTTACTTCAATAAAGGCAAATGTTATTAGAACTCAGTCTTCAAGTTTATTATCATTATTATTATTATTCAGACATTAGTAGTATCAGTGACATTTTAGTTGTTCAGTAAAACAATTTCATGGATGCATTAACATTAGCAGTCAGACTTCAAATTTAATGTTATTATTATTATTAAGACATTAGTATAAGATAGTGGTATTTTAGTTGCTTGGTATAGAAGTTTTATGAATGCTTTAACATAATAATAACATGCTGTAATAATAACAGTGTAACAATCTCAAATTCGTTTTGAAAACAGATCGCTTGAATATACCTGTACGATTAAAGAAATAACCGTAAAAACTACTCAGTCTTACATTGCACGGTACAACAAATTTAATATCACTTGTAATTCCTATGTAAACTCTAAATCGTGCCATAAATATCACAATTTTATTGAAACTTAACACAACCAACATGAACCATTAAATTAGTTTTAGTACTTTACAGACTGCCATTCCAAGCTTATTTGAAAATGAACGCTTAAATAAGATCCAGGTGCCCTAATTGCTTCTCGGAAGATTAGAAGATTCCCATCTCTCTAATCACCAAGACCGAATATTATTACTCACAATTCAAAAACCTTGAAAACAATTACTCATAGCCATTTCGCCCCTAGACACTTTTGCTTATGACGAAATAATAATAATATTGTCCTTCAACAAATCATACATCAGATTTGTTCCTAATCCGACAAATATTAGTTTAATTGCATATCATCATCAACATAATGATGCAGCTTTTTCTGTGGGAAATCCGCTACTCAGTGATCTAATTGGGAATGAATGAATTTACCAAATATGTAGGATATCCGACAAGTGTAATTAGATCAGTTCCTATATCTGAAAGGTGTCCTCGCTATAAGATGGAAGCGGCGAAAAAAGTTTCTAAAGGAAACTGATGACACTATTCAATTACCTTTGACAAATCGAT
This sequence comes from Araneus ventricosus, assembly GCA_013235015.1. NCBI lineage: Eukaryota > Metazoa > Arthropoda > Arachnida > Araneae > Araneidae > Araneus > Araneus ventricosus. The sequence continues at coordinate 194,756 of BGPR01000771.1, forward strand.
TAGTGAGCAACAATGATGCGACTGCAGATAATCACGCATTAATATTTGATAGACAATGCGCGTAAATAATCGTAATAACGGAAAAAACGCTTTCCGTGCACGCTCTAATTTTCTCAATTCCGAGGTCATAGCCGTGTCGAGACTGATTCTGTTCCGTTGTGTATATTATTATACATTTAAAGGGAGATACTATGGGGAAAGATTCATGATAACTTTTTGTAATCATCGATCTACATTTCAATACACGAAAATCAGTATAAAAATATCGATTTATTAGTTTTTATAATACATTTTATTCATTTAAAGTAAATCTTAGCTTCTGAAATCATTGATCTACATTTAAATACACAAAAATCAGTATAAAAAATATCGATTTATTAGGTTTTATAATACATTTTATTCATTTAATGTAAATCTTAGCTTCTGAAATCATCGATCTACATTTCAAGATATGCAGATTAATATAAAAATATAAATTTTTAATTTTTGAAGCATATTTTAGTTTTTTAACATACACGTTAACTTTTTATAATCATCAATCTATATTCAAGATATACAGATCAATATAAAAAGACCAATTTTTAAATTTTTGAAGGATATTTCAGTTTTTTAACATACTTGTTAAATTTTTGAAATCACATATCTACATTTCAAGATAAATTGATAAAACTTTAAAATATAGATTTTCAATTTTTAGTAAAATATTTTGGGTAACTTTATTAAGAATATTTTTCATTCTATTTTGGAGATTAAAACATCTTCATGACAACAGCCAAATACTTAATAAATGCGTTTTTGTAGATATATTTTTAATTAATTAATCAACGGTAAGAATTAATAATAGTAGAACACATTTAAAACTTTTTTTTCTTATTTTATAAAAAAAACCTCAATCCTTCATTATTTTTTTAAAAAATTAATAAAGTTGGTTTTCGATTGTCTAAGATCTTTTAATTAGAAATTTAAATTACATTGTTAAGTATCATTCTTTGGTCAAGATATTGATTCAAATGGAGTTGGGTTAGATTCAAAGGTAGTTTTAGAAATGTCTTTAAATTTTCAGTATGCGATTCCTGTATGGTTATTCCAGTATTGACCGTTGTTCCTATTCTAAAATTATTAGGTAATCCAGAGAAAACTATTCCAGTGAATAAAAATTAATCTGCGTTTTTAATTTTTCTGCAGAAATTTTACACTTTGTTTGTTATTTGCGGGCCAAAAGATGTGTAACACACTTAATGTGTATGAAATGTAAGACCGTAAACCTTTAAAACGAGAAAATGTTTTTGTTTTTAAAATTGTGGTAACTCCCCTTATCTTGTACAAAGATAAGTATTATTTTGCTAATGAAAGAATATTCAGTGCATCATATTAAACTGTCTTAAATAAGTTCCTATTAAATCACAGATAAATTTGTGTTTAAGAATTGATAAGTTCAGATACACTTTTTAAATAATTAACCCCCCCTAACGGAAACAAAATATACTTAAAATTTACTTAGCTTAATGTCCTACTGTTTAATTGAGTCAATTTGTGAACAAGTAATGTAATTTCAAGCCAGTGTCAGATGACGAGGACGAAATCTAATCCGGTACTTCCTTCTTCAAACTTCCACACCATATCAATGGACAGACATTGTGGATCTTTGGTGGAATCGAGAATTTCGAAACTGAGACTCCACAGCAAGTGTCGGAAATTTAAAACACCTTAGAAGCACATATTGAAAATAAGTCTGAATTTTACAATACATTATTAATAATATTATTTAAATATTATACAAAGTTTTTTTGTGCCAAAATGTATCAAAAATTCTTAATTATGATGTTGAAACAATTGTAATGAATTGTAAATTGTAATGCTGCAAAATATTCATTTTTAAAGAATTGCAATTTTAAATCTAATAAATTATAAATTTTTAGAATGCACAAAAGCAAATCTTTGAGCACCCATATCGCTAAAGAGATTGAAAACAGTTTTTTTAAATCACGTATTGTAATCAGCTCTTAATATTTAATAAAAAGATGAAAGAATTTTATTTCAAATATGTCTAATTTTCATATAAATTTACACAATAGGATAAAGAAATATATCTTGAAACATTTATCCCAAATACTCATGAATATAACATTCATAAAATCAAAACGAATAAAATTACATCAGGAAAACTCAGAGAAATACATTTAACAATCAGGTATTCCTAATTCTATCATGCATTATGCTTCAAAATATTTCAGAAGAAAGAATTAGTGATAACGCTCAATTTTAAAATATTCAGAATTTGCGATTTTCAAAATTTTATAAGGAATCAGCTGAAGCATTACATACAAGGATATATTAAACATTTTCTCACTTGTTATCTCATTTCGTCCGAAAAACATATACAGCAACCCCATCTATGCACACAAAAGTTTTCTGGAACACCAGCTGTGATTATAGGCAAGAGAAAATTCATAGGTCAGTGAAACGTTAATCAATGATCAAAAAATAGAAATTTAGTTAAATATATTTATTTTGATAACTGTAATAAAAGAAGTACACGACAATATTTTTTACGCTTTATAATATAATAACGAATTTGACAGTTCTTGATTATTGAATTGTATCTCTGAGAGATACGAAGTTTAGGGATTTTTAGAAACAAAGGCTGTTATCCCCTAATTCAAAAAAATATTTATTCCAAAATTTGTTTCAATCTGCTTAAAAATTAAGTAAAATTGCCATCAGAAGATGGACTAGAAAAATTGCCGATCCAATTCGGTCAAGACAAAAAAAATGGCGTCCTCCTAGAAGGGCGGCCATATTCTTTTTCGAATTTGACAGTTGCACAGTAAGCAATGTGTTGGCTTTCTAAAATCTATATACGCGACCCCAACTTGAAGTCGGACCTAATGTTTAAGCCCTGTTTTGTATTTGGGTTCCTTTTTTTATCCCATATATATCAATAGGCATTAACACAAACTTAATTTGACTTATACATAGGTTTTACTGATCGTAACATATCCATATTACGCGATGAGTCATTCCTTTCCCCTATTCCCCATTTCACCACAGTCCTCTAATAAACCAAACCAAAAGGAATTAATGAATAACGACCGTAAATATATTTATTTGGGAAATTTCAGAGAAATGACTCAGAAGTACATGACTTTATGAATTATTTTACTTAATAATGTCAACGAATCTGACAGATGCACCACCAGATAAGGTCTTCGCCATCTTAAAATTCATATACAAAAACTCACATGGACACAGGATCTATAATTTAAGAAACCGTTTCCTATATTATGACTTTATAATTAACCCAAACACAAAAGCAATTTGACTTATCCGGGTTTTTTTCACCAATTATTGCATATACATATTTCGAGGTGAATCATCCCTCAAACATCCTTTCTCCCAATTCGCCACATCACAAGAGCCCCTCAATAATATTGACTGACATATTTATCCGAAAATTTTCAATGAAATTATTATGAAATACATGACTTGATGAGTTATTTTTGCTTGATGATATTGCCGAATCTGACAGATTGGAAGTCAGTCAAGGTCTTCCACAAAAATTACGTCCGCGACCGTCACTTGAAATCAGAATCCATAGTTAAAGAAGCCTTTTTCTATATTATGACTGCATAATTATCTTATGTATATCAAAGGACTCAAACACAAAAGTAATTTGACTTATGCAAAGGTTAACTCGATCATCACATGTCCGCATTCAACAGCGAACCATCCCTCAAACATTCCTTCTCCCAATTCGCCATTTCATCACAGTCCCCCAATAGACCAAACCAAAAGGCATTAATGAGTAATCAGCAAAAACACAACCGTCGACGAAGCTGCACGTAAAACAAGAAAGAACAAAGGGGGAGGAGGAGAAAAGAAGAGACAAGGGAGAGAAGATGCATGGAAGAAAAGAAGAGTGAGAAAAGTAAGAAAAAAAATAGAAAAGAAAAAAGTGAAAGTGATAAACGCAGTGATGGGATGAAGTAAGTCCGTCCTTCTCGTGTGCTGTTTCATCCGTTTGCCCTGATTCCGAACTCGTCCCGGGAAGATGGAAAGGGGGGGAGGGGAGGGAATCTCCAGTAGGAGATTCAGTTTACACACAAAGAGACAGAAAGTGGGGGGAAGAAGAAAAAGAGGGGGAGGGAAGGAAGAAGAATACGAAAGGGAAAGTGTGATAGGGTCAGATATGAGCGGGATGACACGCTTTCTTGGTTCGGTATAAAAGGGCCTTGGTGGACCATGCCGGACATCACTTTCCTCACTGGCTTCTCTCCTCTAAGAGCTTACAGAAGCCCATCCAAGGAGTCTTGCATCCTCTCGCAAAACCAAGGGACTTAGATCGCCATGGAAGGCAAGGTGAGTACTCCTGAGGATTCTGTGGATTAACGGCGGAGTATAGTGGATTAACTTAGTTCATCTGATGAGAGAACTTAGAAAAGCTTTAAGCGCTTTGTCAGATACCGCTTATTTTAACAGTTCCGATAGCTGAGATACTGTAAAATTTTACAAGACGATTTTAGAAAAGTTTTTCTGTGATATCAAATGCATATAAATTTTGGGACAACTCGCCATGTAGTGGATTAGCAAAAGTCTCTAGTATCTAAGCTTTAGTGTATTTGAAAATGAAATATTTTTAAAAATATTGTGAAGATTTTGCTTATTTTGAGATTTATAATAGTTTAGGTGGTTTAAGAGGATTTTACAAAGCTTTTTCGAATTATACAGTTATCAAAAATATTTTTACGTACTTTTTCGAAATTGTGATATTTAGGAGAGCAGCATTACCAATGAATGGAAATAGACCATCGGTAAGAATTAACTAGAAAAATGTTAGTGTATTGCTACATTTTGCTTATTGAGAGAGAATCATGCGATATACGACGTTTTTTTTAACCAGTTTCTAAGTATATCAGGAAAGCTTAAAAATTTAGATTTGGTCAAAATGACATACTTTAAAAAAAATTAGAATTTAAAAGAAGTAATCTTTCTAAACTATTGCAATTTTTGTTCGGTGAGCTATGATATTCAGTTTCAGTTTCTTGGGGTTCTAGACGAATTTAGTTTGAATTTTTTGATCATCTTAAAAATCCTTACAAAAAATTCTGCTAAATATGAACAAATTTAACCAATCCGTTCGGTTTCGCAGTAAGATTCACAAGAGTTTTTATGATTTTTTTCCTTATGTGAAAAAAACTTGTAGTGGATGTAAGAAAATGTGAAATTCCTATCATTAGATTGCATGAATTATTCCACTAAAATTTTGGTCTTCTAAAATTGTAAAAACTTTTATGAAAAATTTCTTACATTAATATTTCCAGAAATTCGAATTTTTCATAAAATCTCTTATGATTTAAAGAAATATTAATTAGTTCAAAGGAAAGTGACTTTTTGCTGTATTTTGAATTATATTTCTGCAGATTTTTAAATGTTAAATATTCGATTAAGAATTTAAAAGCATTTTATAAATGAATGAATTCCAAGTTGTAATCTCAAGGAACTCATGTTGAGACCGAATTAAAGTAATATTTTCAGTTTTCCTGAAATTAGATATAAAAGCTTATTTCAGAACTTCCATTAAATTCAAATCTTTTGGGTTTTTTAAATAATTTAAACACGATTATATCACACGTTTCTAAAAATACAAAAATATATAATTAAAAGACTTAGTATAATTTTTAATATCCAAACACATAAAAATTTTAATAAAGTTCTAACGTAATGTCTCAAAATTCCTGTTAAATAGTTGAAAAAATTCGAGAAGCATTTTAGTTATGCTTAACGAATAAAAATTTAGAAACAAAATCAGCGAAATTTCAAATTTCGTGCCAAAAAAAATCAGTCAGTAGTGCTGCCATCTACTGCAAAAAAATCGGCTTTATTCGGCTAAGGTGTAAGCTACGTATTTATTCAACAAGACGAAATTACATGGCTCTAAAATATTAAGCTTTTGTGATAGCTAATATATATTTAACATTTTATTTGATGCATGTATCTATTATAACAATAACCGAATAAGATCTTAAGAGAAACTGTAGCAAGAAAGCACTTAGAAAGCAATCAATTTCACTAAAATAAAATAGTTATTGATTTCATACAAATTTTGAGAGCTAACATATTTTATGGTTTTGTTAAATTTTCTCCAGATGAATTCTGCAAATCTGTAAGAAAGTTGAAAGGTCTTATCAGTTGAATATTCTAGATTCTAACTTGAAAACATCGACAAGAAAGAAAAAGGTTCTTGCTAATTTATTCAACATCACTTGAGAATTCTTAAAAATAGTTTTGTGTCCTTTGCATCAACTAAGTTGTCACTACGAATAATTTTTAGTCAAATGGATATTTTCGTAATAAGTAAAGTAGATCATCTACCTTGAATTATTGCTAATAACACTTCATTAATATCACAAATTTAACACTGGTGTATTTCTTTCTCAGCTGAATTTGTATTTAACTCAAAAGATTTAGTTATTCATAATTTGCTGCAATGTAATAATCATTCTTTAAATTAGTTTTTCATATCTGTGGTGACCCAGTACCGCATTAATTCTAAAATTAAGCATAAGACATACTGAAAAAAATTCATCTGATTTTAACGTAAGTAACTAATAGTAAAATATTTGTAATAATTGTGTTAAATTAATTTTAGCTTCTGAAACAGCGTTACTTGTTGTATTTCCGGCATGAGAAATCTAAAATTCCTTCTTAGGCTAAGAAAGGCAATGCAGTATAATTTCATATCTAAATGCAATTATACTGCATTTTGATATTCATTACTTGCGATTTTTATTTGAATTTAAATGCTTTAAAGAAAATGAAAGATGTTATAAACCGAATGGAATTAACCATAAAAGAAATAAACTTAAAGTAAAATTAACTTGATTTCATTTCTATACTTATTCATTTTAGAAAATGTTCATAAAATTATTCGTTTGTTTTCAAACTTTCAAATTTTATTCCTTTTTATATTGGTTTATAATCTATTTTTATTAATAAGAATTCCTTTCTCGTTTGTTAGGTTTTTCTTTTAAGTATATTGCTGCTAGCGTCAAGTCTAAGTAAAGGACTAGGCGGCGGAGCTCAAGGTGGATATGGAGGAGCTGGAGGCCAAGGAGGTTACGGAGGCGGAGCCGGAGCCGGTGGAAACCGTGGAGGAGCTGGTGCCGGCGGTTATGGAGGAGGAGCTGGAGGCGCAGGAGCCGGCGGAGCTGGAGGATATGGCGGTGGCGCTGGAGGAGCTGGTGCAGGTGGATCAGGAGCTGGTGGCGACGGAGGCGGAGCAGGAGGCGCCGGAGCAGGTGGATACGGAGGTGGAGCAGGAGGTGCCGGAGCTGGTGGATACGGAGGTGGAGCCGGAGGAGCTGGTGCAGGCGGATACGGAGGAGGAGCCGGAGGCGCAGGAGCCGGCGGAGCTGGAGGATATGGCGGTGGCGCTGGAGGAGCTGGTAAAATTGGATTAGGAGGACTTGGCGGCGGAGCTGGAGCTGGAGGAATTGGAGGTGGTGGCTACGGAGGCGGAGCAGGAGGTGCCGGTGGTGCCGGAGCCGGTGGATACGGAGGCGGAGCAGGAGGTGCTGGAGGTGCTGGAGCTGGTGGATATGGAGGTGGAGCTGGAGGCGCCGGTGGTGCCGGAGCTGGTGGATATGGAGGTGGAGCCGGAGGAGCTGGTAAAACTGGATTAGGAGGATATGGAGGTGGATCTGGAGCTGGCGGAATTGGAGGAGGCGGTTATGGAGGTGCAGCTGGCGGCGCCGGTGGAGCTGGAGCTGGTGGATACGGAGGCGGAGCAGGAGGCGCCGGAGCAGGTGGATACGGAGGAGGAGCAGGAGGTGCCGGAGCTGGTGGATACGGAGGTGGAGCCGGAGGAGCTGGTGCAGGCGGATACGGAGGCGGAGCAGGAGGAGCAGGCGGATACGGAGACAATGGAGAACAGGTTAGACAAGGCCTACAATCCGGTTATGGTGGCAATGCCGGATTTGGTGCAGGTAAAGCTGGAGGTGATGGTTCTGCTTTTACAGCAATCGGTGGTGGCTATAACAACCAAAATGCTATTGGAGGGGGATTCGGCAATGTACAAGGAGGATTTGGTGGTTTACGAGGGGATACAGGAATAAGGGGAAGTTCCGGTGGCTTTGCTGGTGTTGGTCAAGGAAACTACAAAGGGGAAGATGGTGGCTACGACAATGGTATTAATGTAAGTTTTAAAGACCACATCTCCATCATTGAAATATTTGGTACTTAAATTTTACATTTCACTCATAACCAAATTTAAAATTTTTATTTTCATTGTTGCCAAAGTTTTTCTTAAATGCTTATTTTGCACTAATATATAACGTAAAATTCGATAGAAAAATATTTTTATGGACTACATACTCTTATGTTTAATGTAGAAACTCATGCTTATTTTCCACTTGAAAAAAGAGTTCTTAGAATATATATGTTATTTTTTAAAAATACAAATTAGTGCCTTTCTATGTAAAATTCTTTACGAATTTATACTTCACTGATTGTGTGATAATTCCCTCAATTTTTATATAAATTTTCATCGAATATTAATAGACGAAAAATTTTTAATGACGCAAGTTTTATTCCTTTCAAATTGAAAATTACTGAAACAGTATTGGCTAATTTACTGAAATGATTAAATGCATTTTGGCTAAAAATTTACCTTTACAATAAACGGAGTCAACGATGTTTCCAGATTTCTAAACACTATAGATAAAAATTAATAATAATTGAATTCGTTTGCAATTTTTAAAAAGATTTAGACAATTCAAGGATTGCTTTGAAATATTTCACACTCAACAGTCTCCTCATGAAAAGAAATATTTTTTCCATGACACCTTTGAATAGAAAATTATATCGATATATTGCTTTTGCTTCTTAGCTTGCATATTGTTAGCTTATTGCTTTTAGTTTGTTCCATAAAAAAAGGTAAAAGAGAAAAAGAACTGCTTAGAATATGAAAAAGTTATGATTTGTAACTGAATTATCAAGTTTAAAACAAAAATATAAGAATTCTAACAATGGGACAGTTTTGCTTCAAAATTTATTTTCATTAACACTACTTATTAGAAATATTGTTCTCTCAATGTATATAGATTATTTTATATTGTATTACAACGATTACTTTTACCAATTTCATATTGTTTTAAATCTTCCAGATAATCCAGTTTCTACAAATCTGCACTTTTTGAAAAAAATCATTCTGAAAATCATACTGAAATGATTTTCACATTTTTAAATCATCCTATTTTAATCGCAGAATTCTGAAAGTGTATATCTCATTTAGAAATTAGCTAGCACTTAATAGATACATTCATATCCTCGCTAAAAATTATCTTTCGCTAAAATGCTTTTCATAACTTCAAAAAGTTCTAGTTAATTATACTCCATCTATGCCAGTATCACATATATGTAGGACTTAATGGATGAGATGAAATTACGAAAAGAAGTATTTTAATAATATGAAACCGGTTTAGAAACAAAATAAAAATGTTTATTTTAAAACTAAATTCTCTCCTTTTCACGTTTCCAAAACAAAATTAAGATTTTAGAACAGAAAATTCTTAAGAAAAAGAGTTCAGTACATTTTTATAACCTAAGAGAATTTTTGAAATTCTTATCAAAAAAATTTGCTTATTGCCGTTACTTGTATCATCATCTTTATGAATGGAAAAGAAATTCAAAGTTTCACCGACTGCAATTCCTTTAAAGTATGTGCCTACCCTAAATTCGCCGTTTTCACGAAAATTTTCGAAATTTTTTTTTATTATTTTCTATTAAAGCCCATATATTTAGGATTCCAAAAATGGTTTACTTTAGTTTCTTCGATATTTAGAAGCAAAGTTATTGCCTTAATTATGAACCAAAAGTGAAAGTTTTGAAAGTCTTGTTTAGTTAAGCCATAGAATTGAAAAACAACGCATCTAATTAGCTATTTTTTTACTTTTAAACAATGTTAATGCAGAATTTACTTTTTAAATATAGAATTAAGTTTTATTTATTTATTTATTATTTTTATATATGTATCTGGCAACTGCTTCTCAACTTACGGGATATTTTACCTAAAGAAAATTTCGCTCACTCCAAACACTGTTATTAGGTACTAAGATAGCAGTTGTATTATTCAACTCAGGCGATATAGGGCTGATATATGTATTTAAACATCTTAATGTAAAACTTCAACCAGAAATTATTAAAAAAATTAATTTTGAGAGAATTAAGAAATCGAAGCAACAAGCAGAACCAAAAACAAAATTATCAAGAAAAAAATTAAAATCTAAAATAAAATCAAAATTAATTAAAAATTAAGTCAAAGAAGGCTTGACTTACAAATACTGTGAATTTTAAGTTGTTAAAATATGTATATAATTTTTTGTGGGACTTTAAAATCTTTATTTGCGTTTTCTGGAAAACTGTTATTTTCATTTTTTTATATTGCGATAAATCTCATTTCTTAAAAAGTTTTTAAGATATTCAAATGAAATTTTACCACAATGTTTTAAACATCTGTAGGTATGTTGTGAACCTCAAATATAGCTTGAAAGTTTACAATTATTTATTTTAGAGCTGCTATATTTGAAAAATTGATAGTTTTTTCTTGTAAAAACCTGTTTCGTATACAAACTTTGGTATATCTCAGTAACTTTAAGGGGTACTCTAAATATTCAGTTTCACGACACAGGTAAATGTATAACAAATATATTATTGAAACAAAAAGTGAAATACATGAATTAGAATTTGTTATAGGACGTTTGGCGTGAAAGTAAATTTTTACTAAATTTTGACCAAAAATGGCCAAAATTTCGAAAATAATTTTTTTTTCACTAAAATGGCATTTGAATTCATAGTTTTATGCACTGTTATAACTGAAAGCATAAATGTTGAATAAAAATTTCCTTTTTTTTCAAAAAAAGTGCTCCGAAGGTAGGCACATACCTTAAAATCTTTATTTATCATTCAGTTCACCGAGATTCTTTTTGTAAAATATTAAATTTTATATTTAAAGTTCATTCATGAAATTCTTAAAACTAGAAACAACTTCATAAACCCAGACATACAATTGGCCCATAGCATAAGTATTGATGTAGCTATCTATAAGCTGAATCCTGAACTTTCAGATCAATTAGCCCAAATCATACCTGTATTAGAATGTAATACTTAATTTTATTTATTTCCAGTACCCACCTCAACCCTACCAATTCGATTACAACATTCAAGATGAAGAAGGCAACAGCAATTACAGACAAGAACAAGGAGATGAAAATGGAAACATTCGGGGAACCTACGGATACACTGATGTTGATGGAGTGTACAGAGTTGTTGAATACGAAGCCGACTCCAATGGATTCCGAGCTAACATCAGAACCAATGAACCAGGAGTTGGCAAGGACAATCCCGCTGATGTCATCATGACAGTCGAAGAACCCCCAGCAGCTGTCGTAGCCAGATATGCTAACAATAATGGCCAGAAGGGATCTGCTGGAGGACAAGGCGGATACGGAGGAGGAGCCGGAGGATATGGTGGTGGAGCTGGAGGACAAGGAGGTGCTGGAGGATATGGTGCTGGAGCTGGTGGCCAAGGAGGCGCTGGAGGATATGGTGGTGCAGCTGGCGGACAAGGAGGCGCTGGATATGGTGGTGCTGCTGGCGGGCAAGGCGGAGCTGGAGGATACGGTCAAGGAGGAGCTGGTGGTCGAGGAGGAGCCGGAGGATATGGAGGAGGAGCTGGTAAACAAGGAGGAGGATCTGGGGGATTTGGTGGACAAGGCGGTGCTGGAGGTTATGGCGGAGGAGCTGGTAAACAAGGTGGAGGAGCTGGTGGATTTGGAGGACAAGGTGGAGCTGGAGCTGGAGGATATGGTGGACAAGGTGGTGCTGGAGCGGGAGGATATGGTGGACAAGGTGGACTCGGAGGAGCTGGTGGTGCTGGTAAAGCAGGAGGACAAGGCGCAGGTGGATATGGAGCTGGAGGTGCAGGAGGACAAGGCGCAGGTGGATATGGAGCTGGAGGCGCAGGAGGACGAGGTGGTGCAGGCGGATATGGTGGTGCTGGTGGCCAGGGAGGGGCTGGAAAATCTGGAAAAGGTGGTGCTGGAGGAAATGGTGGAGCCGGAGGTTATGGCGGTCAACAAGGTGGACGAGGAGGCGTAGGAGGTGGTGCAGGAGGCTATGGAGGACAAGGAGGAGCAGCCGGAGGATTTGGTAATGGTGGTGCTGGAGGTTATGGTGGTCAACAAGGAGGAGGTTCCGGAGGACAAGGTGGATACGGAGGATCCCAAGGAAATCAGAAGGGAACCAAATACTAAATATGTTTGAAATATAATGAACTGCTTATAAAATATTTATAAAGATTCTAGCTTTACAAGAATCGCTGTCGGGACACAGTGTCAGTCCTGAATGGCGACTTGCCGATATCATCTCATTTGAAATCATAGGTGAAATTCAATTTCATCTTACATGTTATTAACGCGGGTGCTCATTTGAACGAATTGTCTTTTTTTGTAGCTTGTGTGTTGCAAATGATATGGCGCGCGTAATTCTTTTGGGGCATAAGTATTTGGCGGAATACACATTTCCGCCAAACAGGTCATCTTTGTTCATCTTGTAAACTTGCCAACATATGTAATCCATTGTGAAAAAAGTGAGTGTTTAGTCTCATAAATAAGATGAACTGTCGGGTTTCTTACTATTTCTGTCAAAAGTCTACTTTTTTGTTTAAATAAAGTTGTTGTTATATAATGTGAGTTTCCATAATTTGAATCCAATATATATCATTAAGGACACATTTTAAATTAAATAATTCATTTATTCTTATTTGATATTATTCTTTTTTAGTAAAAAAAGTTTGAAATTAGTGTATAAAATATTTTTCAAATCTTAAGATTACGAAGTTTGTCCTTAACTTAATTAGTTAGTGAAACATGTAAACAAACCACTTAAAGTCCTCATGCGACTGATTACAAATATCTCAATTACTAAGGATAGAAAAAATTTGTAAATTATCAAGATTCTTAATGTACAATTTCCCATAATATAATAATTGACATGATGATTATTACAATTAATTAACATGCAGACATAAGAAAAAGCTCTAAGTTTAATAATTATAATTGTTTTGCTCTATTAAGGTATTAGAAATCGTAACTTTAAATACTTCTCTTTTTCCGTGTGAAATAATATAATGCCCCAAAATTATACGAATAATTAATTTTATATGGCTTTCTAAGCATTAATACAATATTTATTGTTCATTCCATGATAAACTATAAACTTGTATACCTCCGGACAGCCTCGGCATGCGGAAGATTTGATGATCACATGACCTCAAGCCTGAGGCAAACAGCAATTGTTAACTATATCATCCAGCCAAATGCAGCAACACGTAAATGAGCTTTGATGATCATAGAATGAATGATATCATTCCATGATAATGTTGAACTTGTTTCAATTTTATGAGTCACTTGAAAAAATTTTCTGATACATTTTCATTGTTAGAAATGGCAAATTTAGTCTAAAAACAAATAATATATATATAAAAAAATTTAAGTCAATTCCTACTTAGGTCAACAAAGAACAAGTCTTTTTTTGTAAACAACCATTTTGCAGAAGGGCGAAAAAGTTAACTTCCTGTGGTCAATGGAAATCTTTAAATATTCAATAACCTATTTGAGTTATTGACCTATGAGCATTAAAAGTAATTATTCGGCTCTTTTCCTTGTGAATGTCTTGGAAATAATAAATTCTCTCACATACACACTTTCCATCTCTCTCACTAATTTATTCACATGTTTCATTTTCCATTTTGTTCCCTTCTTGACTTAGACTAGAACCCAAATGGAAAAAAAGAATCTGAAAAAGAAATTTTTTTTCCAGCTATCTAATTAATTAATTAATTAAATTTAATTAATGAATTAATATTTGAAAAACTGTATTAACATCAAGTGTCATCCACTACAAGTTTTTAAAAATGTATTTGAACTTGAGTGGATGAATAAAAAGTATTTTATTAACGATTGAAATTTGAACAAGATATATAACTAAATATATATAGAGAGAGTGTGAACTAATAGTAGGAATTGAATAATGACCGTTTTGTTACAAAATGGCTTCAGTATTTAAGTGAAGTTTCTTCAAAAATAAAAAATATAGCCTCGTTATTGAATTTAATTTTAATATACCTATCAATATTTAACATCAATACTTTGTGTGGACTATAAATATTAATTAATTTATAACTCCAATTTCATCTTGTTTTCTGTTTGTTCCCGTGTAATATTACATTCAGAGAGTTAACCAAGATCTTGGAAATACAATTTAGTTCACTCACTACCTTAATGGCAATATAATAATATCACTAGTCGACTCGGACTAAAGAACGAGCTTCAATTCGAAAAAAAACTTTATTTTGGAAACTAGAACACAATAACACAATAAAACTACACTAACACTAAACACAATAAAACGCCAGACTGTGCGGCGCCCAAGCAATAGACAAGCGACATAAAACGGTTGTCATTTATAATAATACAAAATGAATATGAAAGCTGTTGACAGTAAATATCAAACATATTTAACTGATGACAGGAAATAAAATATGCGGTTAAAACCATTAAAGTAAATAAAAAGTATTAATATTAAGAAATGTATAAATATTCGAAATACATTCAAACAATCTCCGAAAGCAGAACGAATGCATTTTCTTTTATCATTTGTGATGTTCCTCACTTGAATACTCCATATTTGCTCTTCCGGGTTCGAATGTTGTCCATTGTAGTAAAATTTCTTATTATATGGTCACTCTAATATTAAAAAGCAAAATCTTATTTTTAACTAGCTACTAATTACATTTCTCGAGCATTTTAGTACGAGTTCAATTTTTTTCATCAGTTTGAGACTTCAGTAATTTTTTAAAAATATTTTTAGTATGTATTTGAGACATATATTTTACTATTTTAGGCCATTGTCAAAAAGGCATTTAATATGTAAGGGGGGAAAAGTAATAATTTCTGAATTCGAAAAAATACTATTATAAATTAAGTAGTAAAATTTTATGAAGCAAATAATACGATAACAAGAAGGAAAAAATAAGCCGTATTATGCCGCAATAACAAAAGATAAAGAGTAAAAGTGCATAACAAAAGAAATCAATACTAAAATATTCACAGACCTTATAAACAACACCTTATTAAAAAAAATGTAAGCTTTCACGTACCTGCAACATTTTTAAAGAATCTGAGCAAAGGATATACGCATATGATTTACTTTTTGTGTAAGTTAGTGAGACACAAGACAGTTTGATTAAGCATAGCAGTGAAAAAAAGTACAGTGTGTACACAAATGAAGCGACACATTTCAAAAATTAATTTTAAAAAAACTAAAAATGTTGGAACTATGAATTTTTTAAATGAGAGCGTATCTCAAAAAGTTTTATTTCAGATAGGTAACACGCCATGTCTGTGGTCTAGGGGGTCGTTAATTACTGGAAATCAAAAATTTGTTTAGAGCCATTATCCGAGAAACTATTAAAACTGGAAGAAAAATAAAGGCATGTATTTGTAGGGACTTTTACGCTCTTTAATGTATTAATTCACATGTAGTGTAAAAACTGAAGAGTTTCTGTAATATTCATGAAAACTGAAAAAAGAAACCAGAAAACACGCATCGGCTTTTGCTGATTGGTAGCCATTGCGTACTGAATTGTCTCGCTGTAGCAAATTTAAAACGGCGTGACGCCGCGTTACCTATCTCAAAAAAACTTTTTGAGATGCGCTCTTATTTTTAAAAAAAACGTGGTTCCAACATTTTTAGTTTTTTTATTAATTTTTGAAATGTGTCACTTCAAACCTCCTGACCCTGTATATTAAGATAAGTTTAAAATAATCAGTGGCATAGCGACCGGGGTCAAGGGGAGTATAGATGCCCCGGGCGCCAGTTTTAGGGGGCGCCAGTGGAGTTTTTAAAGAAAAATATGATGAGGAGATGTAAAAACAATGCCATACCCCTGGCCCGTTTACGCTTGTTAATCCGCTGATGACGACAGGCATAAAAAGCGTCACTTACTCTCGCTACGCCACTGGCCATAGTGGCAAAACATTAATGCATTTATATCACTTTTTAAAATCAAATACGACGATGAAGCGAAAAAATACTCTGCCTCGTGTGCCGTTTACTGGAAGCAAAGTCACTGATGATGACGAGGAGGGGGCGAAAAAATTGTATTTCGAGCCGGGCGCCTCTTACCTTCGCTACTATGCTGAGAATAATTCTAAAAGAACTCAGTATTGGTCTATTTTCTCCTATTGAAACATAGAATACAATTTTTCAAACAAGTAATAGGAAAAATTCTTAACGTCTTTAAGAAGCCTTGCGTATTTTTAATATAACAACTATTAATAATCAACGCAAGCTGATTTACAGATGCTTTTTTATGAGTTATAAATCTCTTACTTTCAATGGAAGTGCTTTTTGATGGTTTCAACACAAATGCGATCATACCATACCATCATACTTATGTAAAACAATTATATGGGAAGTTAAACTGCATAATTTAACTATCTTTGACTAATATTAAGCTTAAGTACAAATGTTAAAGCGTAAAAGTTATTTAGGAATAAGATTTCTCATTTAATTTTTTATGCCTTCCGTAATCTGGCAATAGTAAACCTACGCGGTACGTGATATTTTACTGAAAGCTGTAAGGATTTTAGTGTAGAATGCGTTTTTGTAAATATCATGCTAATATTTTCCTTTATTATCGGAGCTGTGATGCCAAATCATATTTATTTATTCAACACCCTCAGAGCTCATTCAACCTTTTGGTGTTAGGGCATAGATTGACTCTCCGGAAAGAGAACATTCCATAAAAATCCTTTAACTCTTTCAATTTTAATGGTATACCAGACGCCTTCGGCGACCAGCTGTTCACCAGTAATATTAATGGCCTGTGGCTACGCTTGAAACTTGGCGAAATAAATTGCCAAATTGACGGTTGTAGGGACTCTGTCAAAATTTTATTTTATGATATATCTCAAAAATGGAGGGTGGTGGGTGGCAGACGACCATTGAAGACATATCTAGGGGTCAGAAGCTTTCATATGAAATAAAAATTGCTGAAATCGGTCCAGTGATTGGGGTGGAGAACTCTGTCAATGTGAAGAGAAAAGGGTCTGTCAAAAATCTCTCTCATAGAAGCTGCTGATATGGGTTGCGAACATCAACAAATGAAACTTTCAGCTGAACAGATTTTAGGAAAAATAGATGATATCACTGACCATTCTTCAACAACTACAGACGAAACGAGTAGAGCTGAATTTCAGTTGCTGTCTAAGAGAAGCTAAATGATGACAAATTGATATTTTTGTTATTTGTAATTGTAATGTATTGCGCCTAATTTACTGGAATTTAAATTATGTACTTAATTTATAAGTGCATGGGTATTCAGCATATTTCTAACTTCTATACAATTCAACATAACTATTCAAAGATTCAAGTTTAATATCAATTTTTAGAAAAACCCTCATCATTTAGCTTTTAGAGAGAGATCAACTGAAATTCAACTCTGTACAATACAAATATTTTATAAATATAAATAAATCTAAACGGTATTCAACAGAAATCTTTATATTAGCTGCCCTATATATCTGGCAGTGAAATCATTAAAGAAAAAATATGCTATGTTTTGCACATGCGCAGTTGAAAATTATTTACTATAAATACTTATATTTCCACGAATATTTAAAGTATTTACTACGAACTTTCAAATATTTCTGTATTGTCACGTTTTCTCTAAGTTTCGTATAATTTGGTTGAAAACTCTAGATGTTATTAGCAAAAACCTTTCGGAAAGGAAATTGGTATTTATTTTTAAAAACCTTCATATCTTTCCGAATTTTCGTGCTATTTTTACGAAAATGCATGTAAGTATTGTGCATAGCAAACAAAACCTTTGATAAAAGTTTAACATAATTATAAAATCTGTGTGAAACGAAATGAGAAAAAATCCCTTTCTTCTTCATCAATTTGTGCTTGTTCCCCTAAATGCCCTCGTGGCCGAATCTTCAATGCAAAATGTGAGTTCAAGCCTATTCTTTACATGGTCGAAGTTGACGTTCAGTTCGTCCAGCCTTTTTGCAGAAATTCTAAAAAAGTGTAAATCCGAAATCCGGATACTTTTGATCATATAATTCACATCCTGTATCCATTCATCATTAGTTGTAGAAGAATGGGCAATAATCTCATCAGTTTTTCTCAACGTCTGTTGAGACAATCTCTAATGATTTAATGATTTTGTATGTTTGTTTGCTTTCTCCCGCAAATGACAGATTTGACTAACTTTCTTGCCGATTTCCAGTTATCACACTGACTCAGTATTTGTGTACGCAGGTGTAGATGCAGAAAAACACGTTTGGGTAATGTTTAGAAATTAAAAGGTTATGCTTGTGTCGAAAATTGCTTCTTGCTCTTGTTTAGCAACCATGGCCGCTTGAATCTCTCAGCCCGGTAAAGCACGAAATTAACTTTTTTCCTTACATTGGGTAAGGGATGCTTAATTTCAATTTGATTTCTGATATTGGTTTTGAGTATATGCATTTTTTGATCCCCTTTCTTCCTTCCAGTTTCTTTTAATAAATGTCCAAGGTCAGGGAATGAAAGAAATGGATTTCCTTGAAACTAAAAGCGACCACCCCTGCCTTTAAGAGGGATATGAGTAGCCGTTTCTAAGGGTTAATTTAACATCACGTCTATCGGCCAAAACTTCCGCGCGAAACAAATGTGGTCGCTGAGAAGGGTGACCGCTAAGCACGGTGGTACATTATCTGGTCGGTTCCCTGCCGGCGAATTAATAATAACGATACAGGGGCGGCCGGTTAGAGAGATTTTATTTCATTCACTTTAAATAGCTGCATTTGTTTACACGATCGTTGCCATTCTGGCCAGATATAATACGAATGCATTTATACCAGTGCAAGTTATGAAATAGTCTTTTAATAAAAGAGTGGAAATCAGAGAAAATAGCAGTTCGATGGTGAATGTTTCACTTTTTTTAGTGTTGTTGCCGTTAATTTTTCGGTCATTTACAAAAATATAATCAATCTTTTATTTAGAAAACAAAAAAATGAAATCATAAACCGAAAGATGAAAATTTCACATGGCGTTCTTATTTTGTTTTAGGTGTTATTTATTACTAATAAAGAATCGGGGAATATTTTTTTCATTTTTTTCGTGAATTTTATAAGCAACAAATGAATATTGAATGAATTAATCTTTTATTCTTCCTCTTCTTAATTGGTTTTATTAGGGAAGGGCTTTATTGTAATTTATGACTTTAGAAATGTTTTTCAATCAATTCTACTGATTTTCTCCTAAATAAAAAAACATTATACTTTTGAAACCCTTTGCACTCATCCGTCACTTAAAAAAATTAAAGAAATTCTCCCCTATTATAAAAGGTTCCTATACCCTTTCCTCAATCTGTAACTGACAGAATGTGAGCTATGTTTGTGTTTTTACAAATAACATCAAACTATCTGGAAACATCGAAAGAACCAACTTCTGGTATTCCATCCTTTTTTATAAATTTTAATTTAAGTTGATTTTTTTCATGTTTGTAAAGATGAAAATTTGTAATTTATTGTTCATTCGCTTCCCGATGTGAAAG
The DNA here is from genome assembly GCA_013235015.1 of Araneus ventricosus. Taxonomy (NCBI): domain Eukaryota; kingdom Metazoa; phylum Arthropoda; class Arachnida; order Araneae; family Araneidae; genus Araneus; species Araneus ventricosus. The sequence continues at coordinate 214,419 of BGPR01000771.1, forward strand.
AGTTTTCAAATTTTGTACCTGTGTGCGCCTTCGATGACAATGAACTATTGTAATAATTTTAGAGCATAATTATAAATTAATCAATTCATTTAATAATATTTTGATTTCATACAATTGGAGCCGCCTGGTAGTGAATTTGAGAAAAAAAAATCGAGAATCTGGTTTGTTTATATAATGAATTTTAAACTAAAGACTAAAAAGCATAAAATAATTTTTTTTAAAAATCACCGTTGTAGTACACTAATAAAAGATTATTTTTAAAAAGTGTTTTTATTAAATTTATTTTTCCAATTGAATTCTTATAATAACAGTTGTTGACCACATAAAAATAAAATTTTTTTTTACAGTTTTTTTGGGGGGAGGGTAGTAGACATCTATTTCTGCAGATACGTAGCAAACATTTCAATATTAAATCTATGAATAGTTATTTTTTTATGTATCTGCGTGTATAGAGAATAAACTTTCAAAACCATCATCGCAGTGTTTTAGAATTGGAAATCAGTTGAATAAATTCAATGATTGCGAAATTAATAATAACAAAATAATAGAATATTCTAGAGATTTTTATCACTTTTTTAAAACTCAGAGCTAATTGCTATGAATTTTGAATCAGTTTTTTTATATTCTTTACAATTACTTGTATTTTAGTAGTTCAATGAACAGTATACCTCGGGTAAAAGAAAATCTAATATCGCTCTTTATCGCAATCTTTAAAGGTTTATATATATTTCGAATGCGAATTACTTACACAAGTCTCTGCTTTTATCAGCATTCATAAAATTGCAATTAAATGTCTACTTTTATCAGTATTAACAAAATTACGATCAAATATCTAGCCACTCAACTATTAATACTATCTCTACTAACTAAACTGTTTTAATGGTACCACTCACCTTACAAAGAAGCCTTGAAAACGGCCACAATCATGAAATGGAATCAAAAAATAAAAATTCTTACACATGCGTCATTTTTAAAGACTTCAAGGAGCATTCAAGACCAATTCGAAGACAATCAAACAACGTGTTTGGTCGTGACTGTGTAACAAACAGATCCACAGACAAATAGAAGAAATGCCGAATGGTGAGTTGAAACAGGACCTCGCTTCGCTCCGTCGACTAGTAATTTTCTAGTAGTTCTATGAACAGTAGACCTTTTGTCCAAAAAATGTCAGATTTGCTCTTCATCGCAATCTTTAAAGTAGATTGTTATTGCTTAGCCTGAAGGAGGTTTTTTTAAAGACTCATAGCGACCCGGCCTACCCTAAAGGTCGTTGGATAGAATTCAAAATTTTACAGACTATACCCCGAACAATGGCAGATCAAAACAGAGCTGGGTGGTAAACAATGGCTCGACCCACACCATATGGGGAGATAACTTACTTACATATAAAAGAGTAATCAAAATAACATTCCTTAAAATCCTAACAAAGTGTTAGAATTTCAAACACTCTAACATAGAATTTGCAAGAAAGTTATAACTCACCAAGCAAATTATAAAAACATTCTACTGAAGCATATAGGAACAGAGAGTACACACAATAAATACCATTTAAAAAATACCTTAAAATATTAAAACAAACCATTAAAAAATTAATAATACTAAAACATTAAAAGGTAAAAAAATATCATAAGCCCTGACCAACAGCACACAAACCAACACATAGACAGCCGCCTCATGCCCCTCCACCTCAACCATTACGGTTACTGAACCAGTTGAATAGACATGGGAACCAACACATAGACAAAGAACCTTCCTTTAAAATAAACTTTACACTTCTTAAGGATACCTCACAGCGATCCCCAACTACAGACACCACCAAAAAACACACACACACCTGAAGGAGGCTGGAGGTAAATAGGAGACATCCTTCTCTTATACTCTCGCTCTCGGTACGTCAGCAACGCACTTCAATAGCATTATTTCTAACCTTTTTCCTTCGTTTGCAGGTAAACCCTTAAATTTACGTCAGCAATGTACTAGATCAAAGTTGTAGAAAAATTTACGCTCGAGAGTTCAGTTTTTATAGCATGAACTGTTTGGCTAGGATCATTGAAGAAAGCTGAATATTGCGAGAAATTGCTCCATTAAAACAGCCATCACCTTGAAACGGAATCAATAAATAAAACTCCTCACGTGAAAGTCACATTTAATGACTTCAAGGAACATTCATGCCAAGTTGGAAGAAAATAGAACAACGCGTTTGGTCGTGACTACGTTATAAACAAATTTATAAACAAACAAACAAAATGCCGAAATGTCAAAATACGGGCTTACTTCGTTTGGTCAATTATGAGTGCAAAACCACGGTTCATGTATTATAATCAAATTGAAAAATAATAACTACACGAGTTCCTTTACTTTGTTAATGCTAATAATTAACCTTGTCAAGCACCGAAGTTATTAACTGCAAAGCAGTTTATGAAGACGTTTTAAAATTTGTTCATTTAGTTTTTTAGTATCACTAGCAATTCTGCGGGCAGTAAACCGCGTGCCCTGCCCATACAAATCTGAGATCTGTTCTTCATCGCAGTCTTCAAAAGTTTATCTAATGTTGTCATATATTTTGAAGACAATGTTGTTTCCAGGAACACCAGGTATCAAAATTTGTCTCTCGAGGAGCTACCTTCTTTGCCCTCATATATACATTACCTTACAAAGCTATATTTACAATCTTAAACTAATCGATGTACAATACTGTACACCCATATTATGTACAAATTTTACTTTCTGTATTCACAAAGCAAATACATTAACTTATTAATAAAAGTTACATCAAAAATGTATTGACACAAAGTTCTAGAAAATTTTACGCCCAGGAGTGGTGGTAGTCTTCAAATTTTTATAGCATGAACAGTTTGACTAGAATCGCTGAAAAAACATAATTTCTAGCAAAGCGTGCCATTAATGAAAATTAAGTTATTTTCTGCCAAGTTCAAAATACAACGAGTATGTACCACCTGTCAGTGCGCAACGTCTTGCAGCCTATGCTGAAATAATGCTTACGGAATGGACTATAAATGAATTCCATTTTGATCATTCATCCATTTCTTTCTTGATTTAAATTTTCTAATACAGAAATAATTGGATGCAAATATGCAATCGAGGGTTAACTACCACTTTATAGCTTTCGAGCTCACCATTCAAAATTGTTCCGAGATGCTGGTAATTTACTATAGAAAATTGAACCAATTCCAATCCGTTGCATGACAGAATACTTATAAGGCAATAATTGATTTTGGAACAATGCAGCATTTGAATTTTTCTGCAATACTTTGCTAGAACAGTGATGTTTCAAAATCAGTATTTTAGAGTTGGTTCCCAGTTGCATAACGGCGAACATTACGTTGCACATTACGAACATTTTTTTTATGTTTTATATTGATTTTTAATTTCATTTAGTACTAAAACATGCCACAAAAATTGAACAGTCATTGTTTTTATTTATTTTTTAAGATTGCTTCATTCTCTATGTAGTAAATATCTTTTCAATAATGAGCAGCTTCGGTCCTCGCTAGATTTCTTCACCAACTTATGTGACTTTCATTCAGTCAAGTACTTCAATGAATGATATTAATGTGAAATCTTCGATGAGTGAAGAATGATATGAAGATCTAATGGGAAATCAAAGAAAGATATATTCTCAATATTATGTTCAGTAGAATTTATTTTTTCAAGTTTAATTGGAACACTTCGGAGATTATGTCTTCAGCGTCCCAAATTCCTTTCACTTAAGTTCTTTCTTAAAAACGAATGTTTCCGTATAACGAAGTGCTTCATTGAATACAATACGTTGAATTTAATTTTATTTGATTTCTCATTATAAAGGAATGTAGATATTGACTTTGCGTTTTGATTAAGGTAATAGTTACATTCCGAAATGTAGAAAAAAATATGAAAATAGTTTCCTTTTCGTTGACAAAGAGGCCAATTTAATAAAATATTTCACCTTGAGATTATCAATTTCCATTGTAAACTCTAATCTAAGCGGGAAATATTATAAAAAGGCGGAAAGAATTGGAATAGATCTCGTAGGAAGGGTTGCTTTCTTGTGAGTGGGTGTGTGAATCTATATCTGAATCCATTTTATACATCGGAACTTGGTTAATTCGAAGCTAGCGGGACCTCAATAAAAATTCTATTTATCCAAAAATTCGAATTAAGACACACTGAGTTTTAAAATGAATTCACCAGGAGATAAAGACGACTTCTGATCTTAAAGTGACAGTAAAGATTGGTTTTTATATGTAATTTTTTAAATAAATAATGCATACTTAATAAATAAACGGTAAGTAATTTTAATGAATAAAGTAATCATAATCATAATTAAAAATTTTAGTAGTTTTTAAAACAGTTTCAATAAAAAAATTACATAACTTTAATAAACAAACAGCACCTTAAATGCAACAATTATACAATAAAACTTATAGATTACGATACGATATAGATAGAATACGATTCACATCTAAAGTGCTCGAAGTTTTTTTTACAAATAGGGTGTAAATTTCTTATTGCGTTTTTGATCGAAAAAATTGCACAGCAGTGAAGTTCTTGAATGAATGAAGGGCTTTAAAATATTCACTTACCATCATTGAGCACACAATGTAGAAACTTTTACTACTTAAAACAGTTCAGAAATAATTTTTTTTAAAGTTTTTCATTTCGACTTCGAAATGAATTCGAATTATTGACGATATTTTAACATTAAGTGAAAGAAAACTCAGGAGACGTGAGAAAAAATTTCAATTACTGACGAATTCAAATTAAAAACGTTCGAATTACCCAAGTTTTACTCTACTATCATAGACAATAGTTCACTTCAAAAGTAAGGAAGAACCAAACTTCTGTACTTAGTGACCTTCTGTGAAAAAGTGAAGCAAATGAGGTATATGCCCAGTCTTAAGGATGTCTCGGGATAAAATTAAGCCTTTATTTGGTTGAAAATTTCGTACACATGCATAATGCTGCTGATAAAACCATGTGTCAAAGTCCATTCATCTAGCTCGATGCATTTATGACTTATTGTATGCATATGCACTCGGACCAACAAACATACTTCCTTTTGGCTGATTTAGACCAAAATTTTACGAAGCCCATAGAACACGAATGAATTTTCCGTCAGAGAGCACGAGTTTTGCTCCTCGAACTGAAAGTACTGACCACTCTAGTAGCACAAACATATTGTACAATATTGAAAGATATTGAACAATATTCGCAATTTGTACAATATCATATAATATTATAAAATATCGAAAAATATTCGGACAACATGTTGTGCTACCTGGGCAGTCGTCATTCATTTCAGCGTGAAAAACCGGTTTCTGAGAGCAAAAACTCGTGATTTCTGACGGAAATTCGTCCATGTGCTCAAGATTTCAGAGATCTACAATTTCGGTGTTAAGACCTTACGCCAAATTTCAACTTTTCTAATGTTTCTTACATTTCTGATTTATCATGTTCACAGACATACATAATTCCAAAATGATTTTATAGAGCTCAGAGAGGTTGGAAATATTGAAAATCATCAATTTCGGGGTCGAATGGTTTCAATTACTACAATACTTTCTACATTTCGTATATGAGAAAGTGAAAAACGGGCTGCCGATTCCGATCCGGGGATGTTGCGATCATTCAGAGAGAAACGTTCCAATCAGTCAATAAAAACTTCCAAAATAATAACAAAAAATCCTCATCATCGTGATAAACGAACAGTATTGTGAATAAAATGTGTTATAAAAGGATTAATTTCAACTAACAGCTCCCTCGTGTTTTCCGAAAATAACTTAAGTTTTAGCCGTGAAATTCAATTTGCTTTAGTTAGTTTTTAAAACCGTTATTTATGTTCCAAAACCGCCTCGTTTTCCTTTTTCGAAAATAATGAAAACGCTAGCATCAAGCATGTCAAAGTAGAAATTATATTAATTGCAACATTTTCTTTGCAGTTGAGTCTTTAAAAAACTGACTGAAATTGCCATGTGATCATTTAAATAAGAATGTAGAACTGATATCTTTAAGTATTGTAGAGAATCCTATTGTCATATATAAGTAGGTAGGTAGGTAATAACTATGATTTACGTTCACTGCTCATCCACTTTGTTTTCCAGGTGAAGAAAATGTCAACCATATCAGACGAGTTTATCTGTCAAATGCATTCTTGTCTTCCATTGTTTTGGTAGAATACACACAATGTTTACTTTAAAAGAGATTGAATAAATAAGAAGAAAATAAATAAGATTCGCAAACGCGGATTTCCAAGTATTTAATCTCCCACGGTTTATGTTACCTTCAGTGTGCAGATATGAAATTCATAAATTTTTATGCAAATTATTGCATGATTATTCATTTTTAACGGACTGAATAGATAAAAAGAATCGTTCGAATAAATAACAATGTCAATAAAAATCCATATATGAATTTTCCATGCTTCCTATTTATTTAACATGTAAAATTATTCATGTTTAACTTCTAAAGAGTATGGGTTTTAAATTGTTTATGTATCGGAATTAAGTCATGCGATAAAGGAAAGAAGCACTCTATTGCTACAGTGTGAATTTCTTTCATTTCATACATAAAAATATTCAGTACATGTGTGTTTCAGAAAATTAAATTATTTTTTATGTTTGATTGATTATGCATTTATAATAATGATACTGAAATAAAACAAAGAGTTACACAGAACTAATAAATCGGTATAAAAACTTATATCTCCCTCTTTTCGATGAGTTTTAAAAAGTAGGAAGCACCGAGTACGTCCATTTTTTCAAATTTTTGTGTCGTGGCGCCATCTTTCAATTGAAATGTCATCTAAGACTCGAATACATTTAATATAAGAAACGATTCAGAGAGAAGGAAAAAAATTTGACAATACTCTGTAGTCTGAACATGAAAGAGAAGTGATTCCCATCATCAACACGCATGTGAATAAAAATTTAATTTTAGAAAACATCAATTTGATTGATGTAAAGGAAGATCAATCAATAGTGGTTTGGCCTTATCTGTCTACAATATCTACCTTAAAAAATCACTAATCTTCAAAATAATATATTTTAAGCCCCTAACTAAATTTATATTTTATATATACAGGGCATCGACTCTAAATATTGCCCTATAACTAATTTCTAAACTGTTAGAGATAGACATATAGAAAAGAGTCTCCGAATTTAGATCGGCGACCGCTCCTAGCTTGGAACGATATCGTAACTTCTATTCTAATAAAAATTTGTCCGTAAAATAGGTAAATTATGTTGTAACGATGTAAATGGGGTGTATAAATCATTTTCAAGAGAAAACACTAAATAATTATAGCCAGAGAACAAATGTTTAGATTTAGGTATCATTAATTAATTATTAAAAAAAAATAACGTACGCTGTTTTCAAGTCAGTAGGCAAATATGCTATTATAACCTCAGACTGAAAATTTTTTGGCTTCAATTTACTATAATAACTTTATTAAAATAGTTTAAAATTAAATATAAGGGACTTTTTTTGTACAAAAGTTGCCTAGATTAGATCACAAACAGTTGCCTAAATTGGACTGTTTAAATCAATGGGATTATTATCTTGAACTGGCTCAGAAAGCATTTATCTCCGTTTAACAGTCCTAATAAATTGAAAGTAGAACAAGCCTAAGCAAAATAAATAAATGAAAAGACACTAAAGTTAGGAAATGTTAAATCAAAAAAGAACAAAATTATGGCTATGTGGTTTTGTATCATACGTAAGGAAGCAAAGGAAATAGAAGAACTGACACAGTACATAAAATGTTATACTTTGGTTCCGACATTCTGTGCTGGTGTGACTGGAAATTTAAAAAATATTTTAACTTTAATTATGCTTAAAGAAATTGGTGGTCCAATGTGGGTACCCAGTAGTCCAAATTGGGTACCTAGTGGTCCAATGTGGGTACCCATTTGTCCAGTGTGTGTACCCAGTGGTCCAATGTGGGTACCCAGTGGTCCAATGTGGGTACCCAGTGGTCCAATCTGGGTATCCAGTGGTCCAATCTGGGTAACCGGTTTCCTTGATTGGGCTGATGACACAATTTTTTAAACTATTTTTTTCTTACTATTGTTTAAAGCGAATTTCATAGAAAATTAATTGCATGATTCTGAAGATAAACAAACTGCAAAAACTCTTCTACTTGTTTTTCATTAAAATTACTTCTTTGGGTGGTTCAAATTCGGCGATTGTCACCTACAATCAACTGGAAAAATGCTTTAAATGACGTAAAGAATTGTATTTCATGTTGTTTGCGTCAATAAATGTAGTGCTAAAAAATAACAAAATCAAAATTTGTATGCAGTCCTCCAGTCCTATTAGTTATGTTTAGAAAAATATTTTTCACGCATTCACTTTAAACACAAAAAACCCCACTCTTCTGCGATTAAAACTAGTCGAGTTATGAAGTAATGAATATCACTATTTTGGATGATTTCAGTCCATTTTAATGGCCTCTTCGAGGAAGATACACCAATCAGCAAGCTGCGCTTTCTCGAGGTTGCTGTTGATTGACTTAAAATAATGAAATCAAAGCTTTATAACTCATTCATCGCAAAAGAATGGAACTTTTTTTGTTTAAAATTTTAGTGTGTCAAAAATATTTCACTAAATATGATCAATAGGACTGGGTGTTTGTATAAAAATTTAGACTCCGTTATTTTTTAACACTACATTTATTGACACAAACAACATAAAATACAATTCTTTACGTAATTTAAAGCATTTTTCCAATTGGAAGTATATGCCTATCTCTAACGGCTTAGAAATTAGCTTCTGAGTCCCGGTTAGAGTGGACACTCGTCACCCAATATAATCATATCATTATTAACTCTTTTGAAGCCAGTTATAATTCTGATTTTAGAAATTTTCTAAAATTCTAGTTTATCCAATTTTTAAACTATGATTCGCAGTCGTTCCTTCAATGTGGAATAAAATAAATATTGCAAAAATTATCAACAGCTCTTAAAAGTACAGGGTGGTCATAAATTATTGGAACCAATTCAAAAATTAATTTTTTTAAAAACTAATAACGTTACAACTGCGTTTTTTTAAATGAGACAGCAAATAAAAACGTTTTTTCAGATAGGTGGCGTATTATTGCGGCGTTCTAAATCTGCTACAGGGAGAAATTTCCATACACAATGGCTACCGATCAGCAGAAGCCGATGCGCGTTTTCTGGTTTCCTTTTTTAGTTTTTCTTGAATCTCTCGCAAACTATACAGTTTTAGAATTATAATTGATTTAACAAATTAAGGAGCGTAAAATTACCTACAAATACATGCTTTTATTTTCTTTCTAGCTTGAATAGCTTTGCAGATAATGGCTCTCAAAAACGGGAGATGTCCAATAATTTACGACCACTTAGACAACCGTAACGGCGCGTTACTTATCTGATAAAAAACTTTTTTAAATGCTCTCTCATTTAAAAAAAAAATACCGTATTTGTAACATTATTAGCTTTTTTAATTAATTTTTTAAATGGGTCCAATAATTTATGACCACCCTGTATAATGTAATGAAGAGGGTGGACTGTAATTAATGGACGATCATCAGCATGCAGAAAATCATCATATTTGAATAAGCATATACTTTTTAATTAATTTATTAAAAGTCCATCCTTTTCATTTTAAAGGATTAAGATTTTTGTTTACACTATTTTAAGCAAATTTCTAACACTTTCTTTTGTTGCATTTCTGGTCACAGGAAATGTAAAAAAATAACATTGCGAGTTGAAATTGAATTAAACTAATGCATCAAAAATGAAATGAATTTCACATTAATTTTGAAGGAAGTTTAAGTGCATCGAAGGTTTGGTTTGTTGGTTTGATGGAGTTTACTGGCGCAAAAACCATTTTTGATTATGCTGCGCCAAACATATGATCTTGGATAAAATCTTAGTATAGGAGTTCAATTAAAAGGAGTCTGTCATGTGTTATGACGTGTCAATTCGTAAAGTCTACAAAAAAACAAGGAAAAAAGGACATTAAAGAGTGGAAAAAAATCAGATCACAGAATGAAAACCAATCATTTTTTAAAAAGTGAAAAGTTGTGGATGAGGATCTTTGTGAAGGATGTCTTTAAGAGTGGGACAGGATGAGTGGAAGCAGCGGATGCGTTGATGATTGAATTGTTGACAGTCAATAAGAAAAGTGCATCGAAGGAGTGGCGTAACAAGAATAAATAACGATAGGGCCATATGTATATATATGGCCCACTCGTCATACTTTTCATTAAAAATAACATAAACACTCTACTGTTTTGCATTTGACGCGTCGCCCAAGATTGGTAAGCAGGACATCTATACAAATTTGCCCTACCCTGTTTCTATACCCCTGTGTCTAAGATAAGAAACTAGGGGGTAAAACGACCGCCAGTTGATTTGGAGAGACGGGTGCCATGTCAGGTGTCGTCCTCGTCATTTGACCGCGGTTCAAAATTACGAGATCGGACCCTAAATAGCCCTCTTGTTGCTTCAAAGCGGGATGTTAATAATTTAATTTAACTAAGATAGTTACCAGAAGTTCCTGTCGTAACATAAATGAATATCCAGTCCCGTGATGGAATATCTTAGATTTTAAGATGTTCCATCACGAGACTGAAATGATTTTTTTAATTAATAAGCATTAATTATGTTTTTTCGTATCTTTAATCATATCATATACAAAAAAAAATCCCTTTCGGCAAGCTGGAAGGCAAAGGTAGATTCCTTTACGTTAATGTTATTGATCAATATAGACATTGACAATGACTTTATTGTTTCCAAACATCGCAATATTTACGTCGAGATTCTGCTTTCATTACATTTAATTTTTTACTATAACAAAGTTTTATCATTCTACTCAAAAGGTTATGCTAGATTTATTGGCCAGTGAATTTCTCAATTTTTTTATATCCCAACACATAATCATTCAACAGGTAGGAGTTGTAAAGAAATAAACATCTCAGCAGTGTAAATATCCCCTAGCCGAGATTTTCACTGTTCATACAAAATATCCCTCGCCGTTTGAAATCTAATGAAAATTACTCCAGTTATCGTGTTCACAAGATAACATGGGCAAAAGCGTTATACATGTATACATCTCTACTAATAATAATAAGGAAAAGAACATTTCGCCCTCTATTTTCATAAGAATTAGAGCTGCAAGAATGAAAGCGAGTGGAAGAGACTGCAAATGACGAGAGCTTTCCAACAGGGGGGAGAGGAGGGGAAGGGAGGCAAAATCACTTTTCAGCTCATAACTTCTAAGCAATTGCAGTTATCGAAAAACTTTAAATGTTTGTTATGATAAGGCTATAATTCGCCTAATTTAATTTTTCTTTCTATTTTCAATTGTAAAGGAATTACGGGGGAATGAAAATTTCAACCCCCCCCCCCATCATTTCCACCACCTTTGAGCTGGATAGCCCATCTACGAACTCGACAGAGATTTTCACTATCCTTACAACATATACGACGCTGGTTAAATTTAAATCAAAATTACTCCAGTTATCGTGTTCACAAGATAACATGGGAAAAAGCGTTATACATATATATATACCTATATATTAACAAAAGAAAAAATTAAAATCATTTCAGAAAAGAAAAAACCAAAATAACAAAATAACAAAACAGAACATAGCGTTAACGTGCGGGACGCCTCATCAGCAAGGAAATCCCGAACGAGCGTATACTTATTATCGGTGTTTTCTAAACACAAACTCTAGCAATAATGCTAAAAAGAGTTTGTTTCTCAGGAACACCGAACAAAAAACAATATTTCGAGACAAAGAAGTATCAAGAAAAAAGTCCTTGTATAATTGAAATAAAATACATGAAACCAAATTTCAAAACCAATAATGTAAAACAAGAATAAAGAAAAAGGTGTCAATACTCACCTAAAAGTCCATAAATGGATAAATAAGACAGGAGTGGGATTTGATGGTGAAAAATTATATATATATATATATATATAAGAACCATTGCAATAGGTAGACTTCCTATAAAGAATCTACCTAAAAAATATTTTTATTGTTTGTGTAGAAATAGCATAAAATTTGTAATTATCTTTTTTATGTGAAACTATCAATATGCAAAAAAAATCATAAACTTAAATTTTTTGAAAGCGGAAAACGATTACAGTCCGCTTGAAAAACAATAGCAAATTTAAAAATAATCTCTGTGCAAAGGTGAAAATAATTGTGTCCCTACGTGTTTTAATAAATTAAGATATAACCATTTAAATTATTCGCATTGACATCTCACGAACATCAAGTTATTGCATTTTTAATCTTATAAACTAAAATTAAGTAATTTATGGCAGCTACAAATTGAAACTAAAATTTATAAATAAAATTTGCATTTATACATACTAATAAAATGTAAATTTTTATGGATTTCATAGGAAATCCATAAAAATCTGAAGTATTCTATGGAATCTCAATTGAATGAAAGCAACAGCATATTTTCTAAACGGAACCTTTCATCTAATTAGATATCAGAGTAGGGGGAGTTAGGGTAGATTGATACGCGGGAACATCGATGCAGTCCATAAATTTTGATGATTGGAGTGGCTCAAGATGCTCATATCCTCTCTTAATATACCTCTGTAATTCTTAGCACAAGGTATATTTTTCGGCCATGTTGAGTCAAAAGTTAATTTACAAATGAAACAAACCGCTAATCTTCTCGTCTAAGTGAATTTTACTCTAACTACGTATTGTGTGATTTCTTTAACTAGTTACGTTTTCCTGCCAGGGAATCTACTACAAAGGTAGGAAAAAGCATTTAATTTTCTGAAATATATTAAGTTTCGAGGTTGTTTAGCGTTGTTTTCACGTAACCATTTGTTTTAAGTAAAAACGACTCTTGGGTCAGATTGATACAATTGACTCCGGGGCACACTGATACGCGTCTTCTGTGTGTATCAATGTGCCTCAACAACAACTACTTTGCAAAATCGTCTTCAGAAATGGATAAAACGTAAAAATGAACTATCTAAGAGAAACACGCAGTTAAGGTATCCGAACACGTTCGAAAGTCGATTTTCGACCAAAATTCCATTTTTTTTAATTTTTGATATTTTCGATAGTTCATTCATTTACCTTTCTAAAACATATTTACTTTTGTCGGTACATTAATTAGAAGATGAGATATTAATTGTTTTATAACAAACCGAAAACCGGAAGTGGGCGTTTAATTAGCCGAAAGTTGTCATTTAAAGGGACAGAAACCTGTCAAAAATTCTTTTAAACTCCTTTTTTGCAAGCTAATATGATGTCAGTATACTTTTAGGATTTTTTTTTAAAGTTTAGATACATAATTTGAGCGCGTGGAAAAACTAAAATTTGATTTTTCTCAAAATTAGATTTTATGCATATTTTTCAAACTTCAAACATGATAACTCAAGATATTATCGTTCGATTGTTCTGAAATTTTGTGAACGCTTTCTTCAAATGTTTCTCTAGTGAATGTACTAGAATAATGTATATTGTAACAATATTTTTTAAATTATGGTCTTTTATTTGAAAAATGACATAGAAAATTTGCTGAAAATCTTATAATGATTGTTCGATTAGCTCTAAAATTTTTATTTATCCAAAGAATGCTAAGATTCTAGTACAAGCACTAGTCCATAGTATATAGTTTATTTTAGTATTAGTTTTATTTGAATTATTACAAAAGTTTGACCTGTAGCATGTTTGAAGTTTTGGGAAATTTCCTCTAAAAAGCAGCAGAAATTCAAGAATTTTGTAAATTTATAATAATTTATACTCAAAAATCATACGCTAATATTAATCTTTATTAAATTCGAATCTAAAAAACATATTTTGGTGTTTCTATTTCTCAATTTAAGAAAAAAGTGCTCCGAACGTGTTCGGATACCTTAAGCATTTGTTTAAACAATGAAAAAAGTTTGAATTTCAATGCAAAAATAAAAAGTATTGTTGTAAATTAAGTTTAATTTTTTTTACGAATTTAATAAAATAATAATTAATATCATCGAAAAGATAACTTTTTTGCATTTTCAGATGGTGTAAAAATTATTTTTGTGCTAAATTATTTTCGTATGTCATCAAGGAAGGACGTGAAAATTTCCCTTAATTTTTAATTAATTTAAATTTCCAAAAACGGTGTTTCGAGGCTCACATTCCTTCCCTCCAAAGTATTTTTACACACACACACATATTATCCTTTATTATTTGTAGAGATGAATTATTTTCTAAGGCATTATTGTTTTCCAGTCTCATTAAAAATTTTGGATTTTGATTAAAATAAAAGATTGTTACTTTGAGAAACTTTCAAACCTTGATATGGATCCCACACCTATTAACCATCATTATTTTCGATATTTCCGTGTGTATCAATGTACCCGTAGTATGGGCCAGATTGATACAAATCCATTTTTATTAAAAAAATGTAATAAGCATTTTATTATGTCATTAATGACCATAATTCTACTGAAATCCTGTATTTTATTAACAAATATATAAATATAGTGTATTAGTTCTAATTATTACCTTTGGTAAAATCATTTTTTAGCTTTCCAAAAAAAGTGCATCAATGTCCCCGCATTCCCCCTAAATTTAAAGGTGGATAATCAAAATTATGCCAATTTGAAATATATTTGTATAGTGAATGCTAATGCGCTGAACTGGTTCCACAATGCTTGACACCAGAAAAGCAGATCTTCGGAAATTGTAAAAAAGAAATGTACCTATATACCTTTATTTTCAAAGACAAAATTTTTCATCGTGTAATTCCTAAAAAGAATAAAGTTTCTATTTCGTATACAAAATATATTTATTAGTTTGAAAATATTTTTTTATTTAATGCCTTAAACACATGGGAAATTAAATCAATTGGCCAATTACGCAGTTAGACCACTTGTTGACGTCATGAAAATACAGATACTACCAACTAAACATTTTCATAAACAACAAATAAAAGCAAAACAGTTATAAAAATTGCCCTGAAAATGCCTTCAGATTAAATCTTTATTTAATGCTACTCTACAATTTTTAATGTCAGGAAATTAATATAACTCCAATACAATTAAATTCAATTACTGCAAATAATTTTAATAACATTAAAATTTATAGCCATCTAGGAACACATCAAATAAATTTTCATGTTATTGTTAATTAATAGCATGAAAGTTATGTTTTTTTTTCTATATAGAGTATGTAAACATAATATATAAAAGAAATGTTTAAATAATGATTAAAATGTTGAGTTATTTTCAGAAAAAAACAGGGATTTATAAAAGAAGTTTTATGAACATAATTTGAATTTCACACTCCAAAATTTAGTATTTGATATACTTTCTCACGGTCACCTGGAAAAAGCAACAGCGAAATTGTTGCTGAACTAGCATCGCACAACATTTTCTTTTCTTCTGACAAACTGCACCATGGAAGGAGGAGAATGGAAGAACTTAAAGCTATCAGTACAAATCTTACATATAAATCTTACATACTTCGTATGCAAGACTTAAAGCTATCAGTACAAATCTTGCATACTTCGTATGTAAGACTAAATATATAAAAGTATAATATATTATCAGTACAAATCTTACATATAAATCTAAAGTTATCAGTACAAATCTTACATATAAATCTTACATACTTCGTATGTAAGACTTAAAGCTATCAGTACAAATCTTACATATAAATCTTACATACTTCGTATGTAAGACTTAAAGCTATCAGTACAAATCTTATATACTTCGTATGTAAGACTAAATATATAAAAGTATAATATATTATCAGTACAAATCTTACATATAAATCTGAAGTTATCAGTACAAATCTTACATATAAATCTGAAGTTATCAGTACAAATCTTACATATAAATCTTACATATGTAATATTTATACTGATAGCTTTAAGTTCTTCGATTCCTCTCCTTCCATGGTGCAGTTTATCAGAAGAACAAGAAAATGTTGTGCAGTTCTAGTTCAGCAAGAATTTTGCTGTTGCTTTTTCCAGAATTTGAATGCTTTAAAAACAATTCCAACCATTTAAATCTATTTACAAATACTTTTTTTTAATATTTATTCTCCTTTTCCTAATAGTTAAACAAAAAGAAAAGAACCACCCCGAACCCCACAACGCCATTCCCACTCGCATCCATTCCAAACTGATCGGGAGCTATCTACGCTCTAGGAGCGGGAATGTGACGTGGCATAGAGTAGTAGTCACCATACTCACCTGACTACATCCTTCAAGTTACAACAGCACAAATTTTTTTATACTTGTACCAGTATTTAGAAGTTCACTTTCTGAAATATTACGTTCACAGGCACATAATTCACTATGTGTCTAAGTATAACTGGATATATAATAACTTCATTTGCATTTATAATTTCAAATGAAGTACATATATATAGCGTGAAAAAACGAAGTATAAGAAATAGAGAATTTCAAATATTACCTAGGTTGAACTGTTTATTTTCTTGCTTTATCCGTTTTTATTTTTTTTTTCTAATTTCGTTCATTCTATTTTAAAATACAGCAAGATGAAATGTTAGAGAAATTCAGCGTCTAACTGTGATAAAACCGGCAAATGCTACAAGCCAGTATGCATAAACAAAAGAGAATTTTTTTTGTCATTACTTGGTAATTTAACATTAGTTTCAAGCACTTTTTAAATCCGAGTGTTGCATTAATAGGTTCAAAAAATTTCTCTTAATTTACCTTATTTTCAGAAAAATGTTTCTTTTTTAAAGGAAGAAGTAGTAATTATGATATTTTGCTTAGAAATACATGCTTACAAAAATCAAAAATTGTACGTTAGTATAAAGGAAAATTGAATCTGACAGAATTATATTCAAACATGAAAAATAGAATTGTTTTTTTGTACTGGTCTAATATATCGGACAAAAATTAAATACAGTCATCATTTCTCTTTTTCAAGAAAATTAGTTTTGGTAACTCTGAACAATATTAAATAAAATTCATTCCTCGTAAGAAAAGATTAAAAATATGTATTAAAGTCATTAAAACATTTCTATTCAATAACTAGTTTCCAAAGAAATTTATAAAATGATGTGCAAACAAAAATATAAAATTTTCGACAAGATTTATATTGTGAAAATTTTAGCATGGATCAACATCGAGAAACTCCAAAATGACAAGAGATTCCGAGAAGAGTTCAAAATGGAATGTTATGTATCATTTACAAAGAAAACAATGCAGTTGATTTTTCTTTTATATAATTGATTTGAATTTTTTACACGTTCTGAAGATTATTGATGAATTATGTCTTTCAATCTATGTCATAATCTACTAAAAAATAACATTTTTATTTTAGATTTAAGTGAAAAATTTCACTTTTAATTAGTTCGTTTTATTATCTTTGGCAGATTAATTAATTTTTAAAAATCTAAAAATTGTTTTCAAATCTTTCTTTAATATCCCAATTTTAATAGTTATCGTTTAGCTTTAATATTGCTTTCTATTCTTCATAGCAGTATCATCAAACAAAACATTTTTCAAAACATACTATGAGGAAATAACCTACTGTCAAGAAGACGAAAAAGATTATTAAACTAGCTTTCACTAACAAGATGATGCATAACTACTTTTTCAAAAATAGCAAAAGTGAAGCTCACGATTCTATTATTGTAACTGTGAAGTAGAGCATCGAATGAAAATCACCAAGTTATTGAAATTTGATTCATTTAGTAGTGCGTCTGAAAATAGATCATGTTCAATAGAAATCTATTGTTCTTTTTCAAAAATGGAGCACACCTTGTCACAGATGTCAAACTTCACCGGTGCATTGTAACTTGACAACTCAAGTATTAATATTAAGATCAACAGTAAAAATGTTGTTGCTAATGAAATTCTGTCTATCTGCATAATGCGATTTTTACTTTCTCGTATGCGAAGAATAGAAAGAGAAAGTACTGTAATCGTCAAAACATTTGACCTCGAAATTTTGAGGAATCTCAACTTTTTAACCTCCCTGGCAGCGAAAAAACTATTTTTGGAACTATGTCCATCTACGTGTGAACACATATTCAAAAACGGAAAAGGCTAAACAAATTAAATTAAATGTGGTTATTACGCCAAAATTACAGACATGTGTCAAATTTTGGACGAAATCCGTCAACGGGAGTCAGCCCAACCGTATATACGTCAGGATGATAACTCAAAAACATATTTATCTAGATGAATGAAATTTGCCAAATGGGTTTATCCCCAGGATTGTAGATCTCAAACAAATTTTGGATCAGCTCTTTTTTAAAGACTGACTGTCTGGAGATCTGTCTATTCATGTGTAGGTCTCCCCCGCACTGCGAGTTCATGGATGAGTGGCCGCCGGATAAGTAAGCGGGCACTCGCTTCCCCTGGAGGTATAGTAATGGTGGGGCTTTGGGTCCCTCCACCAGTTATAGTACGTACCTCCTTCGGGAGGGGTCGAGCCGTGGCCTGGTCATAGGCTATTAGGACTCCGATCTCAGTACTCGAGCTATTGTAGCGGCTGTAATCCAGGTTTCCCAAATGCTACGGCAGGGCGGGGTGATCCAGGTTTTCTGGTATTCATGTGCAGGTACACTCGATAACTCAAAAACATAACAAGCTAGATGATTCCAGTTTGGCCTGTTAGTTTTGCCACCCATATAAAATCGTAAACCCATATAAATTTCAAATCGTAAACCCATATAAAATTTCAAACCCAATAGGTCAGCAGGAATAGTCCAAATATGATGAAGCTTAACATAAAACGCACCATACTACACCATACTAAACTGTGTGGTGTAGCTGCAAAAGTGGCCATCTCCTCTTTTCAAACATGCGTTTTCTGAAAGATTATGAGCCCATTTGACCCTCTTAATATCTCACCATCATAAACTGCATACTAGAACACATTGCCTAAACGCTTCGAATCTCATACAGTTTATTTTTCAAGTTTCATTTTGACTAGATGTGACAGAAAATCCACTTTTCTCAAAACATTTCTTATTTGGAGATGGCCACTTTGCAGCTACTCGACACAATTATACAAAAATCGAGGAGAGAATACTCCAGCATACTTCTTTCAACAAAATATCCAAATCCATCGGTTTTCTTCAAGATATGAACACTATAAAAAGTAAAACTGGGAGTCATTTGCAAATTAGGATAGTTCTATGCTATATTCGAACACAGGTTATCGTTATAAATAAGCGCTTCTTAAACTAGGATATCGACCTCGAGTTGGGCCGTTAAATCAGTGACATAATACACTTTACCAAATTTTTCTCTATTAGAAATCGAAAAATTTGAGAGTATTATTTTGATGAAGCAATTCCATAAAAATTTATCAAAAAACTGTATTAAATGAAAAGAAAAAAATTCATTTGTTATCGAAGGTTCCAGAAACCAACTTTCTTTATACCGAAAGAGAGTCACGATTGAAAAAAGGCGTAATAAGCCCTTTTATAAAGCAACAATATTTATATATTTGAACATCGTTATAGAGTATTTCAAAACTAAACTGAGCACAAAATCAAGAAAAGAACTTGGTTGATGTTCTTTCCGGGAGTGACCATTCATGGATTTTTGCCGTGTTTGAAAACGAATCTTATGATAACTAGTAAGGCGTTCAAATCCAGTCATTCACTGGTAGGTTAAGAGAATGTGAAAGTCTCTTAAATTATTTGATTCTTCAAATTAACATTTTGTTTTCGAGAATTAAGGTTGTTATAGACGAACTTCGCAATCTTGAATGGTGATCTGATGATATAAGCGACGCCTGCACAGACATACCACTCTGAAAGATTTCATGCCACGCTGATTTTAAGACACTTAACCGTTGTCAAGTGTCTGAGGACATCGATGTCCAGAACATGCATCAGGTCTATAAATATATAATGCATCTTCATTAGAATAGATTCTGAAGTTTTACGATTCTCTGACCCCGACCTTGGAACTCTCTCACCAGGTCACCGTGAACTTGTGTTGTCTAGTAAATACACAACGACTATTATTCTTGATCGTGTTTATTCCATTTCAATGAGAAATTAAACTCATTAAGGATTTTCATCACACCTAGGAATATTCCATCTAATTGTACTCATATAATATTCACAGCCTGTTTCAAGTCGTCTCCAATACTAATAAAGATGAATGTCTGTCTGTGTGTCTGTTGGCGGTGTACAGAACAGACCGTAGAACATAGATCTACCAAATTTGGCACGGATATACTTTGGATGCGGAAGATGTGCACCTCGGAGCCATTTTTCCTAATTTTGATTCAAATTTAAATTATTTAAAAATTAAACCAAATTTCTTCGTTTTCTGCAAATAACGTCTGAATGAATTGATGCAGATAAAAATAATTATGTCATTTGAAAGAGCAAAAAATTATTTTTCCAATGGTATAAGTCTTATTGTTGTATAAAATAGTATCTATTTTTTATAAATTTTTAAAGTCATCAGAATATTACAGTCATGGGTGCGAGAGTACAGATTGGCGTATAGTAGGCGGGGCTAAGAGTTGTTTGTCAACGCCACATGCGTGCGCGGTAAAACAAACTTAAGCCTAATAGATAAGAATGGCAAATTAACTAAATAATAATTAGTTCAATTTTTCTTAAAATCATATTATTAGTAATCGTCTCTTTACAGTTTATAGATACTAAATTTACTCTTTCTTCAGCATTCTTTGCAACCCCCCCCCCTTTTTTTTCATATACTCCATGACAACTGCTTCAAGCGTTCTCGCACGCGGTCCCGATAGCGCAGGGGGTTAGACATGCTCCTTCCGTCTTTTCAACCCGGGTTCAAATCTCGCCTGAGTTTTACCTTCGGCAGTGTCAACAAATACTTCGTCAGCTTCTCTTCCTTTTTTGCATACCTAAAAGGAAACAGATTTGAATACTTCCAATACTCACATTTAACTTTTGCTTTTTTGCATACCTAAAAGGAAACAGATTTAAATTCTTCCAATACTCTCATTTAACTTTTGCTTATTTAATTTTATACTATTTTCTCAGTAATTTTTTAACATCTCTTTTAAGTTTTAAAATTATCTCCTCATTTAAATGTTTAATTTATATCTACTCGAAATGCACATTTTCATTATCTTGGTTGTACACTGTTGAATGGTGATGTGTGTTTTCATATTTTCCTTAGTTCGGCAGAGAGAATAACTATTATCCAAACGTATGCCTGTTTTAGTTATTTTTTATTATTTGCTATTATTAGCTATTATTTGGCAATTTGTGTTTTTATAGTTTATAGATATTCAATTTCTTAGTGTGTTTATGATGTTTTGTTATGCACAGAATTATTATTCAAGATTTGGTTTTTTTTTCAAGCATATCAATTCAACAATTTTTTATTTATAAATGGTTGTTTTTATTGACTAGATTTAAATGGTTATCATGAATTTAGTTTTGCGTTTCATAAAATGTAGTCAATTCTCTTTTTTTACAGAAAAATCTTTATTTAGTTATTTTGAGTTTTGATTAGTTTTAATATGTAAATTATTTTAGCTGAGAAATTTAATTATTGTACTTCAAATTTAATTCTTCAAATTTAAAATCTTTTCCATTTTTTAAAGAATCTATCTACTTGTCATTTTTTTATTATCATCAGTTGAATATAAGGGATTAACTCAAAGTTCATTGCATGCAAAAATATCCTATGCATTTTCGTTTTGTGTATAAAGAATTTAAATTCAGTTATACTAATTAAACTGTTCACTGTTTGAGTTTTTAAATTAATTTCTTTGTCCTTATTGTAATTATTGCTTTCAGCTTACAAAAATAAAAATGTTTAAAATGCCAGCCTTAATTACCTTATTAATATTAATACAAGATTGGCGAACCACAGCTGGTAGTTTATATATTTTAAATCGCAATGAATTCTTTGCGATGAAATGGTGCAGAATTGTTGTATTTCTAGTTTATATAATTTTTTTACGTACATAAACTCTAATACAAATGCATTGAATATAGCTGTTATCATTTTCAACTGCTTATCCATAGACGTAAATACACAGAGAGTATAACTATTTTTCATGACTTTAATTTTTAAAATATTTAAAATACATCCTTTATCGTTATGTATTATCCTCCTGCAGTCAAGCCTGGATCATTCATCACTCCTGCAAATATAACAATAGCAGCGCTTTAAGGAAGGTGAAGGTTTATCGGCATTAACTGGACATTAATTTTAATTGATGGGATCATTACTTTTAATTGATGGGATATTTCAATTACAGACCTGAAATGAGGGTTAACGACTGAATCGACTAACGGTTTAAAGAGGTTTGTTTACCTAATAAACATTTGATAAACTCATCTTATGGCAACTTATCGAAGAAGTCACAGATGAACTACTTGGTTTCGTCTTCCGACCGCTATATCGCGCGAATTGCTACACCAAAGAAGGTAAGCAAGTGATAAGACAACAGTAGCATATTCAATTTACTTTCAACGAAACCTGATAAGAGAACAAAACAAAGAAAGATGCAGAAGAAAGAAGAAAGGGAAAGTACGATAAGGTCAGATCGAAGAGAATGACACGCTTTCTTTGGTTCGGTATAAAAGAGCAGTAGTGGACATGCCGGACATCACTTTCCTCACTGGCTTCCCTCCTTCTACGACCTCAAATGTGCAACTAGATCTAGGCACGTACCTTTCGCTTTCAACCAAGGAAATAAACTCGACATGGAAGGCAAAGTAAGTATTCGACTTTCTTGAGGATTCTAAGAGTTGAAACTGGTGTGTGTTGGGCAAGCTTTAAAACAAATCGTGGTAAAGCTCTGCTTAAACATGGATTTTAATGAGTGATTCCTGCAGTCACAGACAAGAAGTTTCTATTCATCGAAGCTCAGGACGAATTTCAACTATTTTAGGCGTATTTAACTATTTGTTGGCTATCTTTTTGCTACTTTAAAAATGCAAACACATTAAAGTGGCTGTGGAGAAGATTCTAAGTACTGGTGCAGATTTAGAAAAATAGTAGTTGTGATGATTAATATGTATTTCAATAAGTATGCATACAGACACAGGAAAATAATTTCTATTCATCGATGCGTAGAAATGTTCCCAAATATCCTAGGCGAACTTAACTATTTGCGGGATATCTTTTATTTTCACTTTTAAAATGTATAATTTTCATGTAGTAAAAACGTTAAAGTAGTCATGGAGAAGAATCTAAGACTTGAGATTAACGAGTGTTGGTGTAGCTTTAGAAAAATTGTAGTAAAGTGATGATTAATATAAATTCCAATGAGTGATGCATACAGATACAAGAAAAAGAGTTTCTATTCATCAAAGCATAAAAATGTTTCCAACTATCCTAGGAATACTTAACTATTGTTCGGCTAACTTTCTTTTACTTTAAAAATATAGAATTTTTAAGTAGTTAAAAACTTTTGAGTTAAATTGGGATAAGAATCTAGGTGTTGAAATCGGTGCTATGTCAGCTTTGAAAAATTGTAGTAATGTGCTGCTTATCATCAATTCTAACGAGTGGTGATACTGATGCAGAAAAGAACTTTGGTGATACTTAGCTATTGGTAGACTATCGTTTGGGGGGGGGCTTTAAAAATGTGAAATTTTAAAGTAGTAAAAACTTTTATAGTGATTTAAAATAAGACTTCGCTTGTAATTATTTCAAGAATTATCTTATTTTAGTTCAAAATCTTAAACTTTTACCTGCCATTTTCTAAAAACTTATTAGATCCAAAAACAAATTTAAAATATTTAATACAACTTAGAAAGAACTTAATCTCTGCTTACAATATTTTGGATGATTTATTGCCAAAAGTTGTAATTTTTATGTGAATACTATGGCAAATTGAATTTCTGTTTACATATAAGTTCCTTGAGAAAATTTAAATATATCATTAAAAAAATAACAGGTTGATTCTGTAATCCTCACATTTGATGTCTTATCTGAGAATTTTTTCTATACCTCTAAAGCGACATTCAGGAAAACTGTAATATAAAGTTGTTGGTACTAAAACTCGAGCATAATTTGTTTTCATGGGTCAGCTTCAGAAAAAAATTTCATTGAATTCTTTATGATTAGCGTTGTTGTGAATTAAATAACATTTTACTATATATTTACAATGGATAATTTATGAGGACCATTTAGCTTCGACTACACTATATGTCAGATGGCTATTGTTTAGCGCAAAAGCCATCAGAAACCTATCATGGCTCCAATTATTCTTAGTTTGTTGACCGGGATAGGGAAGCAACAAGGGCCAGCTATTTTTCTCTAAAACTTTTGAAGACTCATTAAAATTGTAAAATTTTTACTTTGAAAAACTTTTTAAAAAGTGTAATTACGAGCAAAAAATATTCAGTGCTTGGAAGCAAAAGAAGAAAGAGAATTTTTAAAGAAGTAAAGATTGTGTTCTGATCTTCATCTTAACCTCAATGCATCACCTGGTTTTACCTGTTAGCCAAGAGTACGATACGGCATAACCAGATCTAGCTTTTGTACAACTAAAATTTAACAGCCAATCGTAACCTCATTCGTTTTTCATAAAAAAAAAAACGGGCTCAATGGAAGATTTTGAGAAGATTCGAAACAATGAAATACATTATTTTTATATTAAAGTGTTTCGATTTATTATATAATTAAGAAAAGTAATCGAAATTTGTTCTTTTGTCTTACATACTGAGAGGACTTTTTAATGGAAAGGAGTTGCTATAAGAAAACTTATTCATAAAAGTATTCCGAAATTCGGTTGAACATAAAGGAATAGGAGGAATGAAAAGAATAAAAGACTCTGACAATTTAACCTTCACACACTTTTCAAGGTTTTCCAAATTAAATATTTTTGCCGTTGCTTTATAAAAGCGATAGTATCAAAAATTAAAATTCTACTGTCATGTGTGCCTGATAAATAACCATCACTCAAGGAAGTAATGGCAGAATTCCTGGAAAATTTATTTTATCACTATAATAACCTATAGATGCAATAGTCATGTTTGTGAATATGATTTTTTAAATATTTCATATAATTTATGTAAAAAAATCGTATATTCTAAATTCAAAATTTTTTATTTAATGTTAGAAACATGAAAACGCTGTTTCTCAAAAGGAAAATTCTATTAGGCAAATTGGGATTGTAAATTATTATTATAAGTGTGATTCCTCAAATTAAAATTAATAAACAGAAAAATGTGTATTTCGTGATTGCGCAAAATAATATACAGTAAATTGATAATAGGAATAATAATTGATAAACAGGAAATAATATGTATTTCGCTATAACTCCCTTATAGTAAGAATTGAAATGTGGATTTGAAATAGAGATCTTTGATATAAAAATGAAATTTTCACTGAACAGAAAAAAACTTTAAAGAATTCACACAAAATAAGTTTTCAAACTTATTCATTAAATAACGTCAATTAATTGCTTACAATAATGCGTGCTGAAATGTACGAAAAGGGATACATTTTTTACCAAGTCTTATCCTCGATTGCATGAATATATAAGTTTATTTCTGTAACAGGGTAAATTTACAGTTCAATAGATTTGTCGTGCATTATTGGTTTCTATAATTTGTAATAGTGAAAGTAATGAATTCTAAACAAATCATGTGAACGTGCTAATCTAATAAGTTATTTTTTAGCAGTTTATTTTTTACCATTTCTTCGACTTTTCAAACAATCTCACACTTCTAGCATGCATTTAACTTTTAT
The DNA here is from genome assembly GCA_013235015.1 of Araneus ventricosus. Classification (NCBI taxonomy): domain Eukaryota; kingdom Metazoa; phylum Arthropoda; class Arachnida; order Araneae; family Araneidae; genus Araneus; species Araneus ventricosus. The sequence continues at coordinate 240,059 of BGPR01000771.1, forward strand.
GTAAGTATGGTTTTGATTTCGTGCACTTTATTTTACTTCAGTTTTTAAGCGATATTCTGAATCATCCTATCAATGTATATTTCATAGCTGCTAGTTAATCACAGGGTAAGTATTATCCTAATACTTCGTTCTGAATGAACGGAATTGGATATTGTGTTACAAAAATTCAGTCAAGTAATACTCCTGAAAACATTTTATCGTTGATTCAACGATTACTTCAAAATAATTTATAGTTTTAAACCGATTCTAAATGAAACTCTAATTGCAGAAAGGGAACAAGTCTAAGATACAAAACCTTTTTAAAAGAAGGATGATTATGTTTGTTAATCAAAAGTGTACATGAAATATATATTAGAACAAAGCCTCACATTTTTTGAAAAAAATTAAATTACATTTTGCTTTACCAGGAATGATAGTAAATGGTTTTTTTTACGTCTCTTGTAAAATCAGTATTTTGTGACTTATTCTCTTTCTACAGTCCTATGATTCATATTCAAAAGCTGTAAAATATGGATTGAAATTATTCAAGTTTAGTTTTAAGAATGCATGAATAGAATACATTTTATGATTACAGCAATTGTTATTTCGAAATATATGGAAAATATAAATTTATAGAATCTGCTGTTGTTCCTAAAAGAAGTAAATATTAACGAAAGGAAGGAAACAGGAAGCAAGGATGGTTAAAACAAAAAAAAATGTAGATTAATAAATATTTATCGAAGGATATTATTATCAGGGCAGTTTTGTGAAACGTATAACCATGCCAGTAAACACTTTAATTTCATTGGTTCAAAATATTTTTGAAATCGGACGAAATTTTCTGTGAATTCTCCAAAAGTTGTTTTCAATATTTTTATCAAATCTTATACTGACAAAAGTGCAGACAAATTTTAAATTTTTTTTAAAAAATTCTAATGCTTTGTAGAATTGAAATCGATCTCTAAAAGAACTCACATTGCTTAATATTAATGAATATTCTTACGAAAAAAATTAATAGCTTATATTACATTTTTATACATTTTAACTTAATATATTAATATCGCGACGTTCAGGCATTGGACGCTTGGAGGGATTGGACAAGATATTCAACTGGAAGTTTGATAAAAGGGTGCCAGCTCAAGTATTGTGGCCTAGTCATCTGACCACAGTTCAAAATTACGAAGTCCGTCCTAAAATTGCCCTAGGGTACGATCGAAACGGAACGTTAATCTAATTAAATACAAAATCAAGATTGTGAGGAAATTAAATATTACAATAATGAAAATATAATACAAATAACAATAAACAATAATAAAATTATAACATATAAAGAATACAACTATTTTTTGTGTAATTTTTAGGTATTGCTTTTGAGCATATTATTTCTGGTGTCATGTCTACGTAGCACTCTAGGAGGAGGAGCTCAAAGCGGATATGGAGAAGCTGGAGGCAGAGGAAATTATGGCAGTGGAGCGGGTGGAAACCTCGGAGGAGCAGGAGCCGGTGGTTATACAGGAGGATCTGAAGGCGCAGGATCCGGTGGAAGTGGTGGATATGGTGGTGGTGCTGGCGGAGCTGGCAAAGTTGGAATAAGTGCATTCGGAGGCAAAGCTGGAATTGGTGCCGATGGATACAGTGGAGGTGGTTCCAGTGCAGGTGGATATGTTGGTGGAGTTGGAGGAACTGGCGCAGGTGGATATACCGGAGGAGCTGGTGGTTCTGTAGCCGGTGGATACGGTGGAAACATTGGTACAGCTGGTGGGTCCACTGGGTATGGAGATGCCGGTGTCTCTGGAGGTTTTGGGAACGGCGGGTACGGCGGAAATGCTGGTGGAGATGTAGGATCTGGAGGATATGGTGGAGTTGGAGCAGTAGGCAGTGTAACTGGTAAAGCAGGATTTGGGGGATACGGAAATGGTGCAGGATCTGGAGGAGTTGGAGGAAGTACATATGGAACAGGCAATTCCGCAGGAGGCGGATTCGGAACAGGTGGGTATGGAGGCAAAACAGGAGGCGCTGGGGTTGGAGGTTCCGGTGTAAATGGATACGGAGGAACAACGGGAGGCGCAAATGCTGGTGGTTACGGAGGCAGAGTTGGAGGATCTGGAAAATATGGAGGAAACGGACTTGGAGTCGGTGAATTTATGTTAGGCGGATATGGAAGTGGAGGAAGAAAAACAGGGAACTCCGGAGCTGGCAAATATGGTGGAATAGCTGGAAATAATGGAGTAGGCGGTGCAACTGGAGGTTATGGTGGACGAGGAGGAACTGGTGGAGGTGTCGGTGCAGGTAAAATAGGAGGAAGTGATGGATATGGAGCTGGGAGTTATAGCGGAATAGCCGATAAGCAAGGCGGAGGATTTGGAGGCCAAGGAACAACTGGAGGATACAGCGGAGGATCTTCAGGATTCGTTGGACAAGGCGGAGTTGGTGATTACGGTGTACAGGGTGGAGCTGGAGGATACGGTGGACAAGGTGGAGCTGGAGGAGCTGTTGTTGGCGATAAATTCGGAGGACAAGGAGTAACTGGATATGGAACAGGAGGAGTTGGTATTCAAGATGGAGTAGCTGGTGGATTTGGAGCTATTGGAACTGGAGGATATGGTGGAGCATCTGGCGGACAAAATGTATATGGCGGAGAAGTAGGTATTTCTGGGTTTGCCGGACAAGGCGGAGCTGGTAAACAAAGTGCAGGAGCTGAAGAATATATAGGACAAGGTGGAAATGGAGTTTATGAGGGAGAAGCTGGTGTGTTAGGAAGTGTTGGAGGATATAGTGGACAAGGTGGAGCTTTTGGAATTGGAGGTCAAGGTACAGCTGGCAGCTATGCCGGAAAAGCTCCTAAACAAGGCGGAGCAGCTGGAGGATATGTTGAACAAAGCGGAGTTACTGGATTTCTAGGACAAGGTGGAGATGGAGGTTATGGTGGAGCATCTGGTGGGCAGGGAGGAGCTGGGGGTTATGGTGGACTCTCTGTTGAACAAGGAAGTGCTGGAGGATATGGAGGACAACAGGGAAACGCTGGATTTGGAGTACAGGGTGTATCTGGGGGATATGGTGGAAAAGCTGGTAAACAAGCCGGACGAATTGCAGGACAAGGTGGTACTGGAGGTTTTGGAGTATCTGGAGGTTATGG
>BGPR01000771.1:243194-282330 GCA_013235015.1 Araneus ventricosus
GGACAAAGTGGAGCTGGCGGTTATAGTGGAAAAGCTGGTAAACAAGCCGGACGAAATGCAGGACAATTTGGATCTGGAGGTTTTGGAGTATCTGGAGGTTATGGCGGAGCATCTGGAGGACAAGGTGGAGCTGGAGGCTATAGTGGAACATCTGGTGGACAAGGTGGCGCTGGAGGTTATGGAGGAGCTGCTAGTGGACAAGGTGGCGCTGGAGGTTATGGAGGAGCTGCTAGTGGGCAAGGTGGAACTGGAGGTTATGGTGAAGCTGTTGGTGGACAAGGAGGTGTGGGAGGTTATGGAGGACAACGAGGGACTGTTGGATTTGGAGGACAAAGTGGGGCTGGCGGATATGTTGGAAAAGCTGTAAAGCAAGCTTCAGGAAATGGAGGACGAGGAGGAGTTGGAAGTTTTGGAGCAGTAGGAGGATATGGTGGATCAGCTGGTGGGCACGGAACTGTTGGAGGATTTAGAGGACAAAGTGGAGCTGGTGGATATCATGGCAAAGCTGGCAAACAAGCCGGAGGAGTTGGAGGATATGGTGGACAAGGAGGATCTGGGGGATATGGTGGAGCAGATGGTGGGCAAGGAGGTGTTGGAGGTTATGATGGACAAGGACTTGTTGGAGGATACGGTGAACAAGGTGCAATTGGATTTGGAGGACAAAATTCAGCTGCTGGATATGGTGATAAAACTAGTAAACAAGCTGGGGGATTTGGAGGTTTTCAAGCACAAGGTGGATCTGGAGGATATGGTGGACAAAGTGGGGTTGGAGGATATGGTGGACAAGGTGGTGCTGGAGGGTATGGGGGAAACGGAGGAACTGGTGGTGCAGGTAAAATAGGAGGACAAGGCGCAGGTAGATACGGAGCTGGAAGTGCAGGAGGACAAGGTGCAGGTGGATATGGAGCTGGTGGCGCAGTAGGACGAGGAACTCAAGGGGGAGCAGGAGGCTATGGAGGACAAGGTGGTGCCGGCGGATATGGTGGTGCTGGGGGCCAAGGAGGAGCTGGAAAGTCTGGGAAAGGTGGTTTTGGTGGAGACCATGGTGGAATTGGAGGTTATGGGGGTCAACAAGGTGGACAAGGAGGTGCAACCGGAGGTTATGGCGGAGAGGGAGGATTTGGTAATGATGGTACTGGCGGGTATAGTGGTACAGAAGCTGGTAGAGGACAAGGAGGTTTAGCAGGAGGATACGGAGGATCCCAGAAAAGTGAAACCGCACAAGGAGATTTCGGTGGAATTGGTGGTCAACATGGCGGAAACACTGGTGCCGGATATGGTGCTGAACAAGGAACAGGTGCTTTGGGACAAGGAAGATTTGGAGGAACCCAAGGAGGCGGAGCAGGAGGAATTTATGGAAATCAGAAGGGAACCAAATATTAAATGCGCCTGATATGTAAAGAACCTGCGATAAAATATTTATATTGTTTTCAGCTTCATAAGAATCGCTGTTGTTAGCCAGTATCAGTCGTGAACAGCTATTCTACATCATCTCATTTATAATACCCAGTGGAAGATGACTTCTTTGGATATATTTTAACTGATGTGCTCATTTGAAAACTCTCATACTGTGACATATGTTTGAATTTGTGCGAAACTTGTTGTGTCAGACATCGAATTCTACTAAACAAGAAAAACATTGTTCATCTTAATACTCCAAACAGTATAAGACACACGATCAGTGTTTAATTACGTTGTTAGATAACTAAAAATATAATTGTTACTATTCCTCTTTGTTCTCACCGCAGTTTGTCTTAAAACTAGAATGTTTCTATTAAAGGTAGCTTTACTTTACTTTTTTGTTACAAATATTACTGCATTTTACTTTTCTACCAAAAAAACTCTTTAATAAACTGTAGTGCATTGAATTTTACTGAATTTTTATAAACAAACCATATTATATTATATAATACTAACATAAACTTTAAAAATTAGAGCAATGGAGGAAAATTTAGTTGCAAAAATATGAGTATTAACTGCCAATCAGTATTTGTGAAATATAAACTTTGAAACATTTTCATTATATGTGAAATACATATATTTTGCTTGTCAACTTTTCGTATGACAAACGTGACTAAATGCTGGAGAAAATATTTTTGATGCATAATACGATTATTTTCCCTATGTCTTAAATAGAATTAACCTAAAAATTATACCGATTACGGTGTTATATTTAAGAATTATTTTATTCATATTAAAACTTAAATAATGTTGACAAAAATCTTAAAATTCTAACACAGTTGACAAATTAGGATTTCTTGATTTACTTTATAAAATTGAAGAAAAGGGTATCCTTAACTCATTAACAGTAAGTACATAAAATGTTATTGATAATGATAATTACAACAAATGAACTAAACATTCGCCAGAAATGCTTTGCATTCCATATAGTCTGTGTTTTCTAAATTCTTTTAGAGATTTTATTCCCTAAATAATTAAGGAAATGTCTATAGAATTAATATTATTACTTCCAAAGACGAAGTAAAAGTAATTATAAAGAACAATAGAAGATAAAAATGCTTGAAGTTTTATTTTCTATTACCAGTTTTGTGCTAGAAAATTCTATTTTTTCTATTATCTGTTTGAAAAAATAAAAGTACGCGTACTTTACAACAGAAGGGTATCTCATATCTTAAGAATTAAGTGGATGCTATATCCGTTATATTTTCTCTTCTCCATCAGTTCACTGGAATGCTAATTGAAAAACACTTAACTATTCATTAAACTAAAATTATCGTTTTAAGTTTTAGAAAAGCTTTTAAACGAGATGTGACACAGCATACAGAATAAAATAATGTTGAAGTTTTCTAGGCTTCTAATGCAACTTATTTCTCATGAGCAGTGGAAGAAGATTCACTTTATTACAGAATTTCCCTCCATTTGGAAACAATAATGCATTATTTTATTAGTTACAATGAAACTGCGTGTGATAATAACACGAAATCAACCAATGATTTAGAAATAATTAGTGGTTAAGTAGGATAAAATTCTTTCCTATATTCTTTTTTTCTTATTTAACTGGTTTCATGACTGTTGATTTTGTTTCAAATGTAATTCACAAATACAATATATCGGAGTTCGTTCTACTTGAAGTAACTGCAGTTTTTTAAAGAGTTTGTTCTTTCGTCAATATTTTAATTAGTGTTTTAATTGGACTTTGTTGTCATAAAGATCAGTTAACAATGGCAATTAGAAAAAAATGTATAAATATATCATAACTAAATAAATGTATAATAACTAAATTTCGTTGATTACAAAGAATTAATGAAATAGATGTATTTGGAGATGACTGTATTGTATTATTTTCTTATATGATTGTACTTCTTGTTGATGGTTGCCATAAAAGTTTTATAATCTGACAACTGTTTTTGTTGATTTCTTGCCACTTGTTTATCTTTTTTTTAATTTTGATCACTTATTTATTTACCAATTTTACAGTGGATGAGGTGTAATCATGTCTGAATCTTTCAAAATTAACTTTATTTAACTATCTTTTAAAAATAATGTACCTACAAATTTTAAGGTTTCAAATTTTGAAGATATCTTGAAGATAAAATTAATGTAATAACTTTGAAAAGAAACGTTTTAAATTTTGAAAGAAATTCAGACACTTTAGAAAAATTTAGAACAATACAAAAATTCAAATTCAAATATGATATAGTTATATAATACTCTGAAATCTTTTTTATTGCTTGGTTTGAAATTTATTGACATTTTATCCACCTGGAACATAAAATACAAATAAAAAGTTATGCGTAGAAAATTTTATATTCAGTGGCTAGGAAGATACTATCAGATTTAATATAAATTAACTTAATAAAAGGCATTTTCACCTTGTTCATCCTAGTGATCTATACATAGATATAGTGATATAGTATCCTAGATATTATAATTATACTAATGATATATCCACTATATTTAATTCTCGTCAGAAATGTTCGGGCAGTTGAAAACTCATGCTTTAACATTATTTTTTTTTCAATTTTACATTATTATTTCTAACTAACCTTTTCTGCAAATCACAGGAAAATGCAGTCAATTTGGCAAAATATAGCAATTTAAATAACTTTTTTCCGTTTTTTGTATTTAATATAAACATTTATATAACTGATCATTCTGATTTCATTATAAAAAAAATTATGATATGCTTTTACAATTTTACACGTCTATTTTGGTTGGATAGTTTTCTAAACAACATGAATAATAAATTTATTAGTTGCCGCTGTTCTTACATTAAAGCTTTTCCATTAAAAGAGCCTTTGATTCACTTCAATAAAAGAAAAAGAAAAGAAATATTATTTCTCTAGACCTCAAACTAAACAATATTTCAGAAGTTTACGCTTCAGATATAGTTTAAATGAAACAATTAAAATAATAAGGTAAAACGCATTTTTAAATATATTGCAAAATCTTTTAGGTAAACGAACACGAAATAGATAGGTATAACATGGAAGATGTATATTCATCCCACAGAATCATTTGAGTGCAATTCTCTAGCATTTCATCACTTTCATTTATACATTTTTAGGAACAGTATTCAAATGAGAATTTAAAAATAATTCAACCAAGATATTATTCAGATGTTTTCAGATTATTTTCTTCCACAATTGAGAGATTTCATATAAGTCTGTTCACTTGACGATGAAAAGTGTAAGAGCGAATTAATATGTTTAGATTTTTATGGAAGCATAAAAATTGGAGGATCACCAAAAACTCCGCACTTAAAGTATTTCTTTTGATAGGAATGGAAATATTCTACACTGGTGTTAAAAAATCTACTTGCAAATAGTCTTGGTTTCTTATTTGAAGGGTATGAAGGAAGTTAGCAAATCAATTTTTAAAACAAAATATTCAACAGATATATTATTATTCAACAGATATATTCATAAAACCAAATTTCTATATTATTTTATATTATCTCTGTGTCATACGATTTAGATCCACATAAATAGGTTTTATTAAAGAAATAAGTGATAAGAAAAATGGAATGAATTAATTTTTTTACGCACTTTTATTCAGCTTGACTTGTTTCATGATTGTAAAGATGAATTTTGTAATCGGTTTTTCACTCGCTTCCTGATGTGCTAGAATTTTGAAATTTATTACACTTGTGTGTTCTCGGTTATTTTAATATTTTTCAGAACTTAATTAGCAGTTAATCAGTAATGTAAGCAAATTTTGTTTCCATAAAAGTGTCGGCATCTGGTAGTGAATTTAGGGGGAAAAATGATTTCAAGATTCCATAATACAGGATAACCGCAGTTAAAGTTCCTGTATCCAGAGCTGCCTACATCAGTAATTGTTCATCAAATGATGTGAAATTTTATGAATGACTTTATGAAGGGATGGGACAAAGTTCCGGCGAATAAAAAAATGTTAGTTCAAAATATGGCCACCAGAGGATGTTTTACTGTGAAAACCCATACTACATCTACAAATTTGTTTCGATTTATATCAGTGAAAGTTATAAAACCTACAAACATTCGAGGAGAACTTAGTTTTAGTGTATAAACTACCCATAGGCTCAAAGGCGTTGCGTTTAAGAGATCGCGCTTTGTTAAATTGTTTTTTTTTTAATCAAAACTCTGGTTCTGACGAGCTGCTCTATGGAAATTTCGAACTTTGAAGTGGCTTCGAACAGGTCCAATCACTCCGAAAAATGAAAAGGAAATCTGAAGAAACAAGATCGTTGATTTTTCATCCTGGAAGAGGAAGAAAACCCGTTTGTGCGGAGGAGATGGCTTTTCAAGTAGAAAAGGACATAGCTTGAAGATATCACGCCGGCATCAACGTCCATAACAAGTTCGCCGCGAAAGTTTGTTCATTTTATAACGGCTAATGCATCACGTCAAAAACATTTTGTATATCTGGTTCATGGTAATTCGCCCTCTGGTGGTCATATTTTGAACTTTTTTCAATTCTCTGAAACTTTGCCATTCACAAACTTTCACACTTTTCTAATGAATAGTTACGGCTGTAGGCAGCTCTGAAAAGAGGAACTTTGTATTTATAATAATGAATTATAAATTCAAAACTTAAAGTAAAAAAATAATTTAAATAAAAATTATACTTTTTATTACACTATTAACAGTTTGTTTTAAAAACTGACTCTAGGTTTATTTTATTTTATGTAATGAAAAGGTCGATTTCAATAAATAGATTGTACCCATTAACTTTACTGTATTTCTATATGCAGTTTAGATATATAGGAAATCTTAATGAGAAGCAAACGCCATGTAAGAGACGGCTTTATTTCAAACATTTAAACTCAGTAGTGGAAGATTTAAAATAATCACCTGTCTCTCGAAATATGGTCTTATGTAAATCCAACTAGTACGGCAATTGTAATGGTTGCAGGAACAGGAACATGGGGCTGCATTCTGTTTCTAAAATGATTACCAAAAGAGAGAATTGGAAGTCGAATTTAGTTAATGATTTTTTCTGTCAAACCGAAAGTGCAAAGGAAAAAAACTTTAAAATTATTTATCTGTATTTGATTTAAAAAGTGGTGCTAAAACTACTGCTTTTGAAAATATTATCATTTATACATTACAATCAATAACATACACTTCTAACGAAAATTAGCTGAGTAATATTTATTTGAATTATATTTGTAAATTCGTATAATCTGAAAAAATTAAAACTTTTCCTTTAAATGAGCGGTTCTCACTTTTACTGGAAAATTCTTTCTATTTTACAATATCTTGGAAAAACTTGACGAAATTCATCGCATACTAAAAAAGTTATAATTTTTTGCTTGACAGTGTGAAGAATTTTTAATTTGTTAATGAGTAGTTTTTAGCAAGTAGAATATGCTATAGTAAAGTTTTTAATGAAAACAGGCATAGTTGAATATGATTCCTTTAAATATCCAATTCTTTAAAAGAATCAAAGATTTCTGAATATTCAAGATTTCGCATAGAACAACACTTTTCACAACAATTCATAAAAATTTCAGATTAAACTATGAGCTTCAAATCCCGATTTTACAGTAAATTTACTTTTGTCTGTAAGTTTTAAGGATATAAACACCTTATCGGTCATTCTCATGAAAAAGGTACAAATAGCTAAAAAAATTATTTTACAGAAGTATGTAAAAAATCTTAAAAATTGCATGGATGTTTCCATTTAAGCTTAATAAATAACCTTATATTAGTGGTCAAGTTTTCTGTTTTATAATTCACTGTTTTTTTTTTATTTTAAAATTTTTTATCTGTCTACGAAGGAGACATGATAGTCAACATAACTTTTACATTTTAAACGAAAGCATAATTGATTAATTGTTAGGCAGATTTGGTACAGGTTTATTTCTTATAATTAAACAATAAAATTAGTTATTAAAAATCAGCGAAAGAAAACTTAACATTTTAAAATAAATAGCACTTTTTAAATATGTCACTAACTGTGCATTAGTTAAATAATATTTACAAACAATTTCAAATAAATGAGTCAACATTTTGCAGGAAAGTAATAAATTTTATACTACATTAAGGAATATCATATATTTATTTATTAATAAACAATCTAGCAACTCTCATATTAAATTTTTTCTGCTCTGTTCTCTTCTGAATTTGAGCATCTGACTGCTTTGTCTTTTTATTTTTTGATATTCTTATTTTTTCTAAAAATAAATTTAGCTATTAAAATGTTTTTTATACATTGTTGAAGCTTTAATATTATAAAAATTCTATATGAATTGTTTACCTTAATTCTTTTTGAGAATATAATTTCAAGTTTAATCTAAAGAAAATACAACATAAAATCACTAAATTTCATAAAAAATATCTACCAAAGAACTTTTAATTGATATTATTTAAATTTAGCTAACTGTATCATGATTTTTTGAGATTTTGTCTCTTTCATTGACAATGCCATCTTCTCTGTGGAGATGCTTTGTCCACGGAGGAGAGAAAAACAAAGTTTTGAATTTTTAAGTGCTTTGGTTTTTAAGTGGCTAAAGTGATACACTTATTTTTATTAAATTCGATCTAAACTTATCAAAATTTTGTATGTTAATTATAAATAAAAAATTATAAATTAGATTTTTGTTAACTTATTTATGATGTCCACGGAGTGGACGCTGAGAACTTTACCAAGCTCTAAATGGAACAAATAAATTGTAATATATTCAATAAATTCGCAATAGAACGAAAATTTTTAAAGAACAAATTTTCTGCCATTCTTATGAACTCTTTCATGATGATTTGACATGAACTGCCATTTATGATATTTTTTAAAGTTTTTTTTCTTTGTCCATAGAGGGAAACTTAATTTTCCAGGACAAAGTTTAAAAATTAATTCCCAAGTAAAAATTATATATTTAAAAAAATATTAAGTTAGACCTTAATAAGAGACTTTAAATTAGTTAATACTGAAGAAAAAAGTTTAAAAAAAATAATTGTTTGAGTATCAGTATTGTTTCAGTTTGTGTTTCTTATGTAGGGACGTCCACAGAGGGGACTTTTGTCTTATATTCATTGAAAAATGAGAGTTAAATAGTAAAACTATTTTAGTAGAAACGTATTGAATAGCTTTCTTAAAACTTAAATTATACATATAAACAAAATATTAGGACATTTTTTGCACCTTCTAATTTTTATCACCCCGGGACTGTAAAAAGCGCCTTTTCGTGAGCCTTAAGCTCCTTATATGGTCACATTGCTTAAAGCTCTTGCCATGATATTAACCGTGCATAAAATTTTACAAACGTAAGTCAAGCTAAGACCTGTTTTTCTATAATTTCAAATGACAGACAGTTAAGACCAAAGCCATTACAGCTACACCAATGAGAATAAAAATTTACCATATTGAGATACAGTAAAACAATACAAATCAAAGAGGAAAAACCCAATAGATATTAGAAAAATATATAAATAAGGACTTTGTAAGTGTCTGCAACAGGAAAAGTAGATGTTTAAAAATAATGACGGATGCACTGAACGTAAAACGGAAACATTCTACGAGATTATATTGAATAGGTATTCGATTAAAAGACTATTTGTTGCATGTAACATATATAATGTTTTACTCACTTGATTAGAAAACATTTTATCATCCTACTATGTAAATCTGTATTTTTACATGAAGAGAATATATCTTCTTTGTTGATTTAACCAGATGACATTCTATTCTTAACCAAATCAATGCACCACATTCTATCATTCGTCTCAGAAAAACATATATAATCGAATGTTTCAAAACAAATCTTGGATACGATGTCTACAATAGCAAGGACAAACGTCTCAAAATGAATGCATTCACACGTAAAGCTTGAAAATTCTTCAAGAATATATTTAACAGGCATTCTATTGAAAGAATAATAGTTGCGCATAATATACAGAGAGTATGCGCACATTTTTAGACGATTTTTATGGTATTTACAGAACTAGTTAACATATTTTTTTGCGTTTGAAATGTTCTGTTTGATAGTCAGTATTCTTAACTATCTTTCCGCATTGTAACTTCCATGACAATTTTAATTTTGGTGGTATCGGAAGATGTATTTTGTCCCATTCTTCTTGAACAGCTTTCCAAAGTCTACAAAGGGTTGCAGGTCTGTCTACGTTTGGATAATGCGGTTTTTAAAAGTCTAAAAGCGCAAAAACTCACGGGTGATACAGAACTATTAACCAGGAATATCATTGAAGATTATAGTCTTAATACCCATTTCTTTTTCTATTTTTTCTTGGAAATTAACAGTGGACTATGATGTGTGGCTACTTGCTTTGTTTTGGTGTAGTTCTACTGATCGCATTTTTAGGCTTAAAAACTAATATTTTATCATTAATTAGCTTTATAATTTGACGCAAAAATTACGTAGAATCCATAAGCATCTCAAGTATTCTGACGCAAAAATTACATAGAATCCATAAGCATCTCAAGTATTCTAACGCAAAAATTACGTAGAATCCATAAGCATCTCAAGTATTCTATGCCTTCTTAGATGAATGAAAACGACAGCCCCTTTCCAAAACAAGAGGGATAATCTTATTAGATAGCAAAAAAACGCGATCTTTAAGGGGTTAACTTAAAAGCATCAACCTCGTAATAGTGGTTCCAGAGTTGTTGTCACTCGTGTATAGAATAATCACATTTTCCAAATAATAAGCGAAAATTAAGTCATGCACAGAAGTTATAATTCGATACAAAATTGACCTGGTAACCATAAATGTCTCAGATGTCCCATGAATTCATAGTTGAATCAATACTAATCAATACCTCCCAAAATAGAAGATGAAATCTAATTAGATAGTAGAGAAAACTACACAGTTAAGGGGTTAAAAGAAGCAGAAGGAAACTTTAAAAAATACTTTAAGAGTTAACAAAAAATAATACTATCCTTATCAGAATCAGCATAGTTTGCGCACTAATAGATAATATCGATTAATTAGAAATAAACTTTCAGCTTAAATCTGAGAAAATATTTAAATTTTTCTCTTTATATAGTGCTCGTGGTTAAACAACTGCAGATGTCTTAAAAGGTGTTGCTCAAGAAAGGTGGAGAAAGACTTGATGATGGCTTCGAACAAAAAAAAACGACAAACAAAACGAATTTCTCCCACATATAGGTTAATTAACGCAGCGAAGACAATAATTTTTCATTCGGGTCACGAGACACTCCAAAATGTTTCATGTCATCTGTCATTCTGTAACCGTGACCTCTTCTTAGCATCGAATACGCAAGTTAAAATGCAGATTTTTGGGTGTTAAAAACTAATACCACGCGACAAATGTAACAAACAGTAAAAATTAGATTACAGGTAAAAATGAAAGAAAAACTATTGAAAAATGCTACAATTATCATGTTTTCTAGCAGGTGTTTTCAGGTATCAGCTCAATAAATTAGGGTAAATTCAATGGGTTAAATATCTAGAATTAGGTTAAATATTCACCTTACGATTAACAAACAATAAATGCCCTCACAATTGTATTTATTTCAAAAATCACTAATTTTAACAAAAGATAAGTTTAGTGAAATTTCAGTCGTATGAGCAAATGTTATGCCAGAAAAGTAAAATATATATCCTATGTTCAAAAGTTTAAAGCCATGGAAAGTATAAGTATAATTAAGTATAATTTTAAAGAAGATATTGAAGTATAATTTTAAATTGTGATGCAATATATATGACTTTAAGTGTAATTTTAAAGTATCATAATTTAAGAGAAATTTAATATAAAATAACTAGATAGGTTAAATAAAAAGTATTGGAACGTTGTGAATGAATAGGAAAATCATTTGGAAGTTTCATATCTGAAATGCAATCTAAAATAAAAATGCAAACTGTTTAATAAATGAAACTTAAAATTTTAACCATTATGGAAGCTTTTATTAAACTATATATTTTTTGCGTCTTTACTTCCGATTGGGAAATATTATTAAAAACTTCAAGGAGCTTTGACGAATTTTGGAATTTTTAAGTATTCTAACTCGCTTGAAATATTTCATTTTCTCCCTTTTATATAAAATCTATGCTATCAACAAAAACACAAAATTTCCCAAGATTAGATCTATTCAAGATCTAAATATTTGTATTGTTTTAAAAATAACCATCCTTTTTATTTCTGCTTTTTATTCCAAGTCTTCATTTCTGTGCCTACAAAGATAAAATTATATTATTATTTTTATTATTAACAATATTTTAGACATATTCTTCATCTGTATCTGTTAATATCATGACCATGCATTCTAGTAATTCACTATAAGACTGAAATACAGTCAATGAATTTCAACAAGTTGATGATTTAAAAAATGCTTTGGTATTAGACATTAGTTTTAACTTGCATTCTATCTTATTAACATTCATTCAGTGTACCATTGTCCAAGAACTGACAACTTGCATTAGGATGCAAAAATCTTTGAAGATTTCGTTGTTTCATCACTATTGTATAAACAAGTGTATCTGCCGTAGGTATGGTGCTGTAGGTAATTTTTAATATTATAAACTAGTAGAAATATGAAATTGCTTGGAAAATCTTCACTAGATTTGCGCATTAAAAGTTCCATCGTATACTTGCGAATTTCTTCATTATGCCATTCATGATCATGGCATAATCAACAATTATCATTTCTCAGAAATACGGTTTAAGGAGAAAAAAATTGCAGCTGCAATTCCGAAGGCAAAAGTCTCTGCTTTGGAATCGGAGGATCGAGGGTTCGTGACAGAATTCCACCCAAGTTCTGCCGTTATGCGGTTGAAGTTCAAACTGCCGTTGTAAGAACCTTTTCACGTTAGTGTGGATTGGAAGCTTGGAGAAATGAGTGCCAACTCATATAACATTTTTGTCATCTGACCACGGTTTAAAATCAAGAGGTGGTTCTAAAATAGCCCTCGTGTGTAATGGGAAGTAACTATATTAACTCTAAGTCAGAATAGAAAAATTCTCTTCTCTATTTGGCTGTCACTAAAATGTCTTAAATAACGCACATGAAACAAATAATTGACAGTATATTACAATTAATAACAAAATGTAGTGTCTGTGCTTTTCTACAAGCAAGTAAAATTATTTATCTTTTCTTTTGTACGACATATGGCCGATTCTGGAAAAATTTGAGACTTGGGTGTTTTTAAATATGTAAGTAACAGCTGGTGTAGCCCACCTCATTTCGTAGAATCCATGTTCAGAAAATGATACATTTTTAGCTGAAAGTTCCAAGATAACCGCAAAAAGAAATATTTTTCTGCGGCTTTACACGTCATGCATGTTGCAGCTATTCCTATAAACGGTCGAAAGTATGCATATTTCTCTACCCCAAATCGTTTTTCGAATAAAAAAAATAACGGGACTCAAACAATATATGAAAAGAAAGGAACGCTTCGAGCCATTGGCAGTCAGAAAACCACCAGATTCTTTAATTGAAAGAGCAGTTTTTCATATGCAGTCTTCCACAGGAAAAGGACAGAACTTTTTTTAAAAAATAGCTCGTAAATCAGCAAAAAAATTTTAGAAAGACTCTGAAGATTTTATCATATAGCGTAGATATTTTTGGTGTTTTACTTTCTGTTAAGATAACATTAATTAATAACTTGCAAGGAATGGCATGTTATAAATAAAGAAAGAGATTTTATCATATATAGTTCGTGTTTTATCCTTCCTAGTTACTAACTTTTCTGTCAGCTTAAGAGATTAGAACGTCTATAAGCAGCGCAGCAGATCCTATCAACTGCAGTCAAAACACTGTTTTCTTTCGCTTTCAGATGACAAAAGAAGTCATAAAATATGCTCTTAATCACTTTTAATTGGACCTTATTACAAGATTTTAGTGATAAATCTATAATTAAGCCTATTTTCACTACCATTATCTAAACTGTTTAATCAAATTACTCATAAGATCCTCATCACAAATATTCAAAAACCAATACAATGGAAATCTAATTTTATTTATAAAAATACTTATTAATAGAAATTAGTTTCTAGCTTCAATACCCGATATTGGTTATCCTCAGATAAAAATAGCAATTATTTTTCAAATTACATTATCATCGTTTGGTAATTTGCAATCATTCTGTTCATATCAATAATATGTTCGATAATTCAAGGTAATCTTGTAGAGTGTAGATAATGAAATTAATGTATAGATTAAAGTATAAAATAGTTTCGTATAAATTTCTATTGCTGTTAGAAATGCATAGATAAGAATATTAATTTTCATCATTAATTATTGCGAGTTCAGCTAGTATATTTGCATGTGCACACTTCAATAAGAATTCAAAAAGTGCTCAGATAAATTATTAACGAAGATAATAAGGACATAGTTATTCAAATTTTAACAAACTAAATTATTCACAATGAGAATAAAACAGTTCTTTAAGAACACTTTTATAATCTTGCTAAAAAGTAGATTTTTTTATTGTAATTATTTTCTATCTTTTAATTTTAACTTATAATTCATTATTATAAATATTATGGAATCATTAAATCATTTTCTTCTCAAACTCACTACCAGGGGGCTAGTACTAACAGTACGAAATCAAAATTTCATTAAATCAATCGATTAATTCATAATTAAGTTCTAAAAATATCAAAATATTGAAAAAATTGTATATCGCCGAGAATGTATAAGTGCACAAAAAATATCAAAGCTCTACCCTTTAGGAAGTGAATGTATAATCGATGACAGTATTTCATTTTTTTAAACATGAAACAACTCTAGAAAAATAATAGTGTATAAAAATAAAATATATATTTACGTTCCCATGATGAATAAATATTATTCAAATAAGATCATAACCAACAAAATCAAAATGAATGCGTAAACAATTGTTCTGTTTAAAACATTTTTTACGCTAAATATTTGCTCAGACTTTAAATTATTGTCTGATATTGTAAGATTTTCCTTAATTACAAAATGGCATTTTAAAATAAACAATGGCTAAAATGTTGTGTTTTTTCTCTTTCCGCAGAAAAATATTCCTATTCTGTTATTAAAGAATGTAAAAGAAAATATGGTATCTCTATATTTTATAGTGGAATGCGAATTATTGTTAATAATGAAGAGAGAACACATAAAAACTTACAATCGACTGAAAAAACAAATCCAAAACACGGACTCGGAAAACGAAGCAAGCTTCTTCTTTCTAAGGCAGGCCTGTAGTTTTAAAAGAAAATCCTTCAACGTAGAAAACCTTTGTCGAGTCATTAAATTGCTTAGTTTCAACAGCAAGTAAAATTATAAATAGTGAACATCTTGAAAACAAAATATGGTATTCATCAACTTTCTCCTGGACCACAAGACCGAGTATATAGTCCAGTCGAATTGTACTTTAACGTGGAAAAGATACATAACAGCAATTTTATTGCTTTAAGTTGTTGGGTAGGCCATGCAAAACATGGCACTGTATTTTGCAGACGGAGATCGGACCGGATAAGGTTGGGAGGGAATTCGAATGATCAGCTTTTTGCGTTAAAATAAAAGACTATTGATCAGATATGAAAAAAACTAAATCAGAAATTTATATAGTAAAATCATCTATAAAATCTATAAAATGAGTCGTCGAACGTTAAGATAGCTTATTTAGGCCAGGAGTAAAATTTTAAAAAATTTTGCTTTTGGAAATGTATTTTTAGTTTTTTTACAATTAAAGCGAAATTTTTTTTAATTTCATGAAAATACGCATTACATAGTAGGGTATACCTAGTAAAAATTTCAGACCCATATCTTTATTTATTTATTTATTTATTTATTTATTTTTTTTGAAAAATTCCACTTTTTCGGAGAAAAGAACGCCGTCGGAAAATGCCTGAAAGTACTTTTTTTATCTGTCCGAATTCGCGGAGAAAAAAAGATATCTACTCTGAAAGGGTTTTTATACAATTTCAAATGTCTTTATAATGGTCGATTTTCAGTAAAAAGTGGTGAAAATTAAGTTTGAAGTTATCATTTTGTCTGGCTTATTTTGCCTGAACTTATTTTCCCCAATGGGAAAATTTTTCTGAAATGGGGACAACTCGTTCAAGCATAATAAAGGAGACAAAATGTTAACTTAGAAATTAGTTTTCACCACTTTTTACTGAAATCAACTATTGTAAAGGCACTTAAAAATGTAAAACAACCCTTTTAGAGTAGGATTTTTTTTTTCTCTCCTCGAATTCGGACAGATAAAAAAGTACTTACAGTCATTTTCCGACGATGTTCTTTTTTCCGAAAAACTTGAATTATTCAAAAAATTATAACGATATGGATCTGAAATTTTACCAGATATGTCCTACTATATAATGCATACTTTTTAAGTGAAATTTCAAAAATTTCGCTTTAATTTTTTTTAAGTAAAAATACTTTTCCAAAATTTACGCTTTTTAATTTACTCCTGCCCCAAATAAGTTATCTTAATATTCGACGACTCATTTCGTAGATCATTTTACTATCCATAAATTTTCAGATAAAACTTTTCCTTTCAGATTAATAGCTTTTTATTTAAACGCAAAAAACCGATCGTTCGAATCTTCCTCCCTTATCCGGTACTATCTCCGACTGCAAAATAAAGTGCCATGTTCTGTATGGCCGACCCATCAACTTAAAGCAATAAAATTGCTGTTAAGTATTTTTTCCATATTTTCATACTTTTCAAAACAATTCGACTGGACTAATAGAGCTCGATACAGAATTCTGCACGAGATGCATTTATCATCTTCAAAATGAAAAAAAGATAATATAAAAAGATTAAAAATGAAAAAAATAGTGCAAGCTACTGCGATAGAACAAATATTTATTGATTACCGCAGAAGATGAGGAGAAAGTGTGAAAGCTTGGTTCAAAGAATCTTCAGAAACTTTTAGTTAGGAATTTATTGTTGTTGCCCGTTTCGCATATAATGGAAAATTAAAAGTAAGTTGAGTTGACAATAATTTAAACGTCAGTTTCTCATATTGCCAAAATAATATTTTATTCCCATTATTTAAGAGCGAAATGCCATCTCTCTACCTACAAACACATTCAGCAGTGGAACTCCATCAAGTAGCGATGCATCTTCCAACGAGTATGAAGTGTGTGTTTTACAGGGCAGATCGTTTGACCAAGAGTTATCAAATTTGACCCAAATATAGTTTGGGTAAAAGGGGGTTTGGGGGGGGGAATGTGCATCTAGAAGCGATATTTTCGAAATCTTAATTAGAATTTTAGCTAATTAAAATTAAGCAATTTTTTGCGTTTTTAGCAATAACTTTCGGAAATATTATCGCTCAAAAATAGTTTTAACATTATCATGAAAAAATTATTAACCTTTTAATGATTCTAATTTTAGGCAGTAGCCGGCACTGCAGGCCGACTTTTTCTTTAATTTCAATAATTTTTCAAAAATATATACTATGCAATATTTGCAACAATACTTTTTATTGTTGCAATGAAATTTAAAACGTTTTCATTGTTACTACAAACATTTAATCTCGCGTTTTTCTTCCATTATTGAAAGCTAAGGAATGAATATTTTGGTTTTTTTGTTTGTTTGTTTTTTCATATTCTTTAGAAATGCCATTGCGAATTTTTTTCTTATTTTATTTCATCATTTTTTAATCCATTAATAAATACCTCTAAGGTATTAAGCAATATATTTGATATGCTGAACTATTATACTGGCTGTTTCTTTAATTTCCTTATTAGCATGTTTCAATCCACCTAACATCCTGTTAAACACTCTCATATAATACGAATAAAATGCGCCGTATCATTTTAATGATGGAATCAACTGCGCATTTTGCATGGGAAATAAGAAAGCTAAGTTAACACGTTAGACAACGTGTAATTAGTTGCTAGATGGCGTGGCAGAACAGGTTAATAACACGGCTTAAATGTTTATCACAATTTGATGTCCAAAAATACTTTGTTGTGGGAACCATGAATATCAAGTTATGCTTAAGAGATTTAATTGAAATTAAACAAAACCAATATTCCCCCGAAACAGCTCGTCGCCAAAGGCGACTAGTTAATAATAAACTGAAAAACCTAAGACAGTAAAGCATCGTTTATGCTCTTTCAAGGGACTGACGTGAAACGAACTGTAAATGAAAAGACCTATAAACGAAATTTTGCTAAACAGCTTTTATTATTACAAATTTAATGTTAGTAATGCAAATTCATTTAAAAGTATTAATTTTAAAGTCTTTTAAGATAGTACTAGCATAATACTACATAGTATGGAAATCAATAATTAAGTTTTTGAATTAAAAATTTATCATAAACGTAAGAAAAATCGCACCTTTATTGAATATCTTGAGCACTAATTATACATTTCTTATATGATTTATGTACATGCAGGTAGGCGTTTAATTAAGAAAATCTTCAACCGTCGTCTGACGTGCTGACTGTTTGTAGGTATTAAGTACATCATTATGAACCGAATTTAATTCATTGGATGTTTTTCCACTATTCTTTTGACAAAATAAATAAGTTCAAAATTTTTCAACGGAGTCCATTGCGTCTTTTAAAAAAGGTAGAATAATTTCTTCATCATCGCTTGAATTAACACCAGATAATTTGTCTTCTGTTAATTCATCAATGGTGAATAATTACGAAGTCATGCTATCTTTATCACAGTTCACATACTGAAAAGGAGGAATTTTTCACATTTTAGAAAGGGAAGAAAACCATGTGTGATCGAAGCTTTGCGTCGTAGAAACGAAGTACTTTATCATTATAATGAATACGAATGAATCGGGACTGTGCTGAAACAACGTATAAATGAGAAACATATAAACGGTGCTTTACTGTATACTATTCACAATCTTGCTATTTTGTTCCAAGCGATTATTTAAAAGAAAGGCATTGTTACATAATTGCGTTTGAAAAATTTATTTTAAAAAAAAGAAAGAATTGCACAAAAATAAAATGGGTATGACTTGGAAGATAATTTTTTTAAAATTTAAAATGGTTTAAAAATAGTTTTTCTGAAATAATATGCTCCGAAGTTATTGATGAAAAACTTTAAAAGTTTGTTTCATTTTTAATTAATTAAAAATTTGAAAAATCCTTTCTTAACGAGTACCTACTACCCACGAAATAACTATGTGCCAAATTTAGTATCTCTATGTCCAGCGGCTGCCCTGTAGAAAGTATTGAACGATTTTTACATCATGCAATTTACAGGCAGCATGCCAGCCAAAAGACATTATCAATTTAAAAGGAGAAAGAGGGAAAAACATTAGAACTGAACAATAAACTCTGAAAGAATCCTAATTGTTCACTCGCGTCTGCAGGTGCAAAAGGTAACTTTAAATAATTAATCACAAACAGTGCATTCCATTTTTAACGACGCTAACTAGATCATTTTTAAATACCTGCAAGAAAAATAGTTATTCTTTTAAACTATTGATACAAGTTTTCTTGCAAAATCTCACTTTTCGCAGAAGACACTCATTAAAGGAAAAACATCCGTTTAAACACCCGCTCATATCTTTGACCTCAATTTATTATGTTTTCATGATAAACAGCGAAGTAAAGCCTATCGCAATACCATTATGTATAATCATTAATGGAGATTCAGCTCTTTTACCTTTGCAATGAACGCCTTCAATCCCACACAATAATGCATTATTTTACGAGAAATTTCTAAGAATATTATAATTGTCTGATTAACGAGCATTTTACTCTAAATTTTTATTGCATACATGTAACTCTCCAGATGGAGAATAGAACTCAAAACGCACTGATTTGTTTTAGGAAAGGGCAGACCCGAGCTCGTAGCATTTTCCACTACACTACAGATAACTGAAGAATTAACTAAAAATACCAAAATATAATAAAGTATGAAATTTACGCATGAAGTACAAACTTTTGAATTCTGTAGTCATATTTCGTAACTATGTAATTCGCTTATTTGGACTTCAGGCTGGGCTTAAATAATTTAGACTGGCTTTTTTTTCTAATTTATCAATAGTTCTTAAATAACCAACAATTAAATCCGAATTAATTAAATTTTTAAATATTTTAAATTTTAGATCTCAGCGCTAATTTTAGAAGAGAAATGAAGCAAAACAAATAATATTGGTGAACAAGATGGTCGCCGAAAACTGCTAGGAAATAACATAGATAAAAAAGAAACTTCTGAGTTCTTTAGCCCTAAACTAAACGACTACATATTTTTTAACGAAAGTTGGTTAAACCTATGTTAATAATAATAACAAAAGAAGTGAAAATTAATTAACATTTTAATATTGAACTTAATTTTCATTCAAATTATAAAGCTAAAAATCAATTGTTTGATTAAAATTTCTTTGAAAATAATTTTTCTTAGCAAAGAAAATTTCTTAGTAAAGACATTCTTCTTCAAAAGAAAATCTCTGAACAAAAGAAATTCTTCAACAAAGAAATTTTCTGCAAATCAAAAATGGAGTATGCAAATAATTTCATTAATCAATTAATTTATATAAGATTTGCTGAAAAAATGCAGATAGATAGTGTGTAAATAAGACACTCTGTTCAAAATAGGTTTAATATTTTTAATTCTCACGTTAAGTAAATGTACAATTAAGAGTCTACTCACCTCAAGGAAACACTTGGCATATTACCAACTAACGATAATTCTATATGCCTAACGAAAACACGCAAGAAGCACTGAAGCTCGTACTGAACTACAAATCACTGACACAAGATGTACTTCTTCTAAAAATAAGGAAGGAAAAAACTTATTTCAGAAAGAGATGCCTGTGGACTATCTTAAACTCGAGATAAAGATTTCTATGGGAAAATAATTTAACGCTACCATATATGCAAAATGATTTTTTTCTCTGTTTACAAAAATTAATAGCTGTTCTATACAAACCAAGAAGGCATGACGTATAAAGTACAAATTATCAACAAATTAATAATAGCGCTTAACCCTCTAAGTACTTATCCCACGATTTCCACGGCCAATATGAATGTAGCAAAATTTGCTCATACAGTGACTTCGGTGGCCATACATTTTATATTTGTATTCAAAAACGTACCCAGTTTTCTCAGAGTTCAACTTTCGATATAATGCATTTTCTGTAATATTTAGTTTTTAAATAAATGTTTAGTGAATTGATTGCTTTAGTTTTCCTCTCAGTTTTTATATTTGTGTGAAGTGCACTAATTTTGCAAGCGTTACCGCCATTATTCTGATATGGCTCGCAGGAAACGTGCAGCGAGTGACAACGTTCCTTGTGATATTGTGCACAATAAAACTGGTTTTAATTATTTTAAAGATAGTGATAGCGATTTATGTGACCAAAAAATAATTTCATAATATCCTTCTCTCAGGAAACAACAAGGAAAGTTTTCGCTAGTTGCAGGTTTTAGCAGCAACAAACATTACATTGTGCAAGAGGCTCTTTTTATGCCATTAGGAGGTATGGGGGCTTGCAAAATGAAGAGTTGACAATCCCAAAGGGATGAAAGTGGAATTAGATCTACCGGGTATAGTACTTAAATCTTCATCTGAAAACCATTGTATAATTTGTTCAATCATTTGCATACGAAATTTTAGAAGCTTCATCGTTTGGAATGAGTTGTGCTTTTTATAAAGTATATGGCATTCCGCAGCGTTTCATCCAGGAATTGTCTGAAAATCTTTATATCGTCGTCGTTCAAACAAAAGTCACTAGGTACAAAACTATAATTTTCAGATATAGTTAATTTAAACTTAATTAATTTTGAGACTTTATTTTATGGATTTCTAGCTCCACCGGTTTGTTTACTGTTGCAGGAAACGTGCAGCGAGCTCTTTGATAAGATGTTTAAGAAATAATTAATTGGAAATTGTAGCGGACTGCAGTAGTCCGTCAAAAACTTTTTTGTGGACGTAGTGCCTTTTTCCTGAACGACGACGATATAAAGATTTTGAAGCAATTTCTTAACGAATCTCTTTGGAATGCTATTTACTTCATAAAAAGCACAACTTATTGCAAAAGACGAAGCTTCTAGAATTTCATATGCAAATGATTGAGCAAAGTATACAATAGTATTCAGATGGAGATTCTAGCACTACACCTAGTAGATATAATTCCTCTTTCATCCCTTTGAGATTGAAAGCTCTTCATTTTGCAAGTCCACATACCCCCTATTCGCAAAAAAGAGCCTCTCACACAGTGTACTGTTCGCTGCTTCTAAAGACTGCAACTGGCAAAAAATTTACAAATCCGAATTTAGTATAAATAATCTAAAGTAGGAACTTGAATCTTGTTTTGAGATTTACCTCATTAAATATAATCACAAGTTTAATTTGTGAAAATATCGAATATTTTCATTAGTACATGTATTTTACTTTTACATTCATACTTATCTTATAAAACGATCTAAATTGAATCCATATTTATTTGCACAAATTTGACTTCAGATGATTATATTTAAAATTGATTTTTCAGACGATCTGTTTATATAATCTAAATCTAACTTAGAAAAAACCTCCATTAAAAAATTTGTTACGTATTTTAACCTTCAAATATAAGTAGATTTGAAATATATAATAAAAAAAACGTAATTTCTTAATCGACTTTGAAAAAGATTGGGCATTGAAGATTAAACATAGAGCAAATAAACAACATAGAGCAACAAAATAATTTTAGTCAATCCCAGACTTTGAAGCGCATTATGAAGGAGGGTGGGTATGAAATAAAATCTTAAAAATTAAAAAATTTTATGATTTATGCGATAATTATGAATAATGAAAAATATTCCCTTTCAGTTCCTCTAGCGTCATTTCCTTGAAATCACTAAAGGAACGAATATGTTCTGTCGGTGTATGTAACAAGATTTTTTACCGAAATAAAGTTTATTAGAACGTAAGTGGTAGACAACTAAGATACCGTCCCCCTTGTGCCTGAAACATTAATATGCGATGGTTGAAATATGTACATTCACGCTTCTGGCATAAGCGGGGCAATAAGCAAAATATGCAAGCTATCTTAGTTATTCTCTGCCAGAAAGAAATTTCTTAACGTCCCGTTTTGAAGCAACACGATGACTATTTTGGAACAGACCTCGTAATTTTGAACCGCGGTCATATGACAAGGACGACACCTGAGTTGACATTCCCTCTCCAGACTTCTGCACCACACAAGCGGGAGGACGTTTGGCCACTACGTATGATTTAGTACACAACAGGCCCCATACACTGCGGATTTTCGTGTATCGAATTTCGAACCACCTGGAATCCACCTGCCAAGTGGCGGTTTGTCAGCTCAGAAACAAGTAGTGCTGCAGAGGTTGTACAGACCTAAGATGCAAGAAATTTTCTGCTGATTATTTAGGTATATAATGATGATATACTAAAAATTGATAGTTTTTGAGTTATAAGCAAAAAATCGGGAAAATTTGTTTCATGTTTTTTTGTCTATAACTAAAATTCCTAAAAAAAATTTTTATGGCAAACCTCAGATTCGTAATCAGCACCCAAAAAAACATGAAGGAGCAAAAAATTACAATTCCTACAGAATTTGATTTAAAAACTATTTAACGACTGGTCAACAGAGAGAAAGCGAAAAAGGCCAAATGAGGAAGTCGCACCAAGCGAGAGCTGCTCCAGAAGCATATCTCGGGGATCTAATTTCAAAGGGAGAAAGGGTTGCTTTTTCCTTCCGACTGAGAGCTCCGAGTTGCTCAATGCACGAAATTTTAATCCTAGGAGGGGCAAAACTCACTGCAACTCTGGTATGCCTCTCTCTCTCTCTTAATTCTTGATTTATTTGCCGTCTTTCTTTTTACGTTTTTGACGTGAAAACGTCTTTCCACTCGCTACAGTGATAGTGGGTCGAACTTTCTTTTGTGACAAAATACCGTCAGATTTGAATCGCTAATAACTACAGACTAATAATGCTAAAAGAATGGTTGACCCCACAACGGATAGACCATATCTGTAAGAGTTTGTCGCATACTATTTGTTTTGACTGTGGCGTCATCGTGCCAGCGTAAGCGCAAGCGCATGATTGTTATGAATTAGCTTTATGTAAGGTTATAAATAAGTGTAGCGTGGAAACGCGTTTAGCTAGGTGGTTGATTCTGGTGTCATTTTAAAGAGCTTGAGGAGTATTGCTAGGACCCAAAGTGAGACAATGAAAATATTTATGAGAATATAAGTAAAAATCGATATTAAACTGAAAATTTCAAACTCCTCATGTTTTTTTATATAACATGCAGAGTTTTGTTTCCAATTGTACGAAACTTACAGAAAACTTGACAATACGCGTAAAAGAAGCATTGTATTAAAATTTGAATTCAAAAATTTGAATATTACAGGAAATATGAGCATTTATAGTAAATAACGTTTTACTGCGCATACGCGAAATGTAGTTCTATATACTGTCAACAGATGGTGCCATCAAAAGCTACTCTAAATAAAACATAAGAAAGGCGCAGTTCGAGTCCGAGCCGTAGATTTTTCGTGAAAACCAATTATAATCAAAACGAAAATGCAAGCTTTTAAAATAATTTCAGGTGGGGGTGCAGATTCCGGCCCCAAAGCCGAGGCCTTACGACAAGGCCACCGCGGCCCTCAAATTTCTTAAAATCTCTTACAATAAAGATTAACTTACATATTCTTGGAGTAAATTAAGATATTTGTCTAAGACAGATTTTTATAAACTATGGGTCCAAACCCCGAATGAGGTCACGGGTGCTAATATTGGGGTGCAGACAAAGAGGTTTTCTGTCAGTTTTTTTCAATTTAAACTAGCAAAAGTAATACAGATAGCCATTTTGATTTAAAGTATCTCATTAAAATGTTGCAATTAAACTCATTTAATCTAAGTTCTTTTTTTCATAATAAATTAATACTTTATTATCGAAATATTTTCCTATTTATATATGCATATGGGTTAGCTAATATATGGGGTAGCGGAATATTTTTGTAACCGAAACAGGAACGCAAGTGAAAAAAATTTAAGAAGTCCTAGTCCATAGCACCAGTCATTATCCCCTAGATGCAATGAACATGGAAATAACCATAAATGACTGGTGCCTTGAATAGCAAAAAATGTATAGAGACCCTCTCGTGATAAAAAATGCAAAATGCCAAACATACGTAGGTCAGTCAAAAAGTTAGTTGGAGTCCTTCGTGAAAAATCTTCGTAAAAGAATATTTTGTTTAAACTTTGTGGCAACACTACAGACATTTATCTGCAGCGCAGAACTAAATGGAATCTATAGCGTCGTGAATGTAGCTTACCATTTTATTGAAGTTCTTTAGCTAGATCGTAAAGTAAAATGAAGAACGACCGCCATTTTTTCGTCATGATCTTGTAAAAAACATTCAAATCTTGCTTGCTCTTTATAATATTTTTTATTGAATATTTGCTGCATTGTTGATAAAGAACATGCCAAATTTGCAAATCTCTTTTTTAAAAAAGGTATATTTATTTAACAAATAAAAATTGAAATAATCAATAATACTTTTGTGCATAGTTTATAATTTCTACATAATATAGCAAGATGTTAAAAGGTGTTGGGCCTTCTAGCAAATCGTATCTATGGTATGAAATACATTGTTCATGTTGTTCATTGGTTAGATTGCTGAACCATAAATAAGATTTAATACAAACCCTAATCCAGGTCAAATTTAGGGCAGCATTTCTTACAGTACTTTCTAAATTGAGAAATAAAAATACTTATGTGATTTCAGATATTCAGTGAGTTTAATTAATTTTAACCCTCTGAGCCCTATTCCACCTCAAACCGCCTCATTCGTCACGGGCCGGAAGAAAGAAAGGGAGGATTTCATTCTTTGTCATGATTGAAAATTTACTCCAGTGTTTGAGGCACTTGAATCGTCACTCTATCCGGGTTCAAAGAGTTAAACAAAATATTTTCGGACAGTATTACGAACTAAAGATTACAAGATTTCTCTTATGAGCAGACATTTTAATTTTCATCCATGGTTCAATACTGCTGAATTACTTTGAAGCAAAGGTAAGGAACAAAAGAGGCGATAAAACTTTTTAAAGAAATATTATAGTTCACTCACATTAAATTATAATGTTACACAATGAGAAAGACTTTTTAAAAAATAAAAAGATAAATTAACATCGAATACAACTTTTGATAGAATAATTTATAAAATGTCCAAAGAAACGAAGAAAAATAAAAAGGTTGAAGAGACACTTCAAAATATCATAAAGTAATTCATTCCTAACGCAGAATTGAAAAAGAAAAATTCCTTATTAGTGCAGTCCTGGGCCGTTTAATTATCATTTGTTAAATCTGTGACTTTTTAATTATATGGCTGTAATGCAAACGCATTGTTAAGTGAATGCTGGTAAAAAGTCATTGAAAATTTGCTAAACCTTATTGAACCATCACTTTTGTCAAGAAAAATGAAAAACGAATTTTGCTTTTTTTTATAATGGAGAGAATGAAAGCAAAGAATCGGTTTGATGAGCTGTTATTTCAAACGCGATGCAAAAACTTCAGAAGAGTAATATTAATAAATAATCTCGATTCTTTTCAGAGGGGTATCGAAACGCGCGCGTTCGAAGTCAGTCTCCGAGTTAGTTCCCTTCGCATAGTCTTTCACCATTCTTTGAAATGTAATGGGCAGGTCATTTAAACATAAGAGCTTTCTTCAGAGGAAAGAAAGGATATCTCAAATGAAAAATCATGAAAAATCCTAAGAAAAACTATTAGTTGTATATCGTTTAATTTATCAAAAAGGATTATTACATTTTCTGCTGAAGCAAAAATTTCTCTTTCAGATAAGACTTGGTAAAGCGTAATATTTAGTCCTTTCTTCGATTAAATGCAAGCTCTGGTCTCTCAAATATATTTTATTCAAAATATTCTATATTCGGTTCCTGTAATGAAAATTTAAGAAATTGAACTTAAGAAGGCAGAACTTATAACTTTGAAACCGGGATTTATTAAGTTAATTTTTATTCAAAGTCTGAAAAATCTCAATGCTTGAATCTTTATTGAAGAATGCATAAGACATGTCGGTACAATGATCATATTTTTTAACCTCTATAATATATATCAGTTATATTGTCTTTGTGTAAGTATGTCGTTAGATTCGAAACTCTAAATTTTGTCTTGCATGATTTACTACTTGCTCGGTTACAAACAAGGTAATGAAAACTTAAATTTTGTAAATTATCTTCCAAACATTTGCAGAGCAAAATGTATTCATCACGTTAGAGTGAGACTTTTTCTGAAGAATAATAAAATTTTAGCAATATATTAATAACTTTTCCTTGTTGTATTTGAGCCTTTTAAAACAAAAGGAAGTACTTGGAAAAATAAGAAATTATTATTTTCAAACATTCTGTATATACTTATATGGCTTAATCAAACAGCTTAGAATTTTTTACCATTTGTGCAATTTTTACTACACATACCTCAAAAACACATAAAACAGGAATTTTTTTTTCTCTCTGATTATGTTTCTCTTGAAAAAAAAAGAAATTATTACAATATCATTCCTACATTGATCTTGAATCAAAATTAATTTTATTTCAGAAGTGCTAATAATAAGTAATATAGCAGTCTAAGTTTCCTAAATCCAAAATTACACTGAATTTTAATCAATGTGAAAGTAAAATTGTAGAGTAAATATACATTTAAATAAAAACGAAAGTAATATTTTCTTACAATTCATATAATTTACAATAAATCGTCCAATTATCTCCGAAAGTGAAAACTAATTACTCCTACGCTCAAAGAAATGATACAATAGTTTTACTTCGAAAATAAAAGGGAAAAAAGAAAAGATGAAACAAAACAATCAACGCCTCACTTTTCCCGATTCCCGCCCTCTGACGTCAGACAGCAGGTAACGCCCTCTGCGGCCGAGTTTCGAAAGCTCTAAGAATCTTCGTCTTGAGTTAAGAAAAAAATCATTATTTATATTTGTTTATATTATGTTTTTTCCAGAAGGAAACTCACACCCAAGTAAGCTTTGACAATGCTAAAAAAGGGGTCAGAAAAAGTGTCACAAGCTGAAGAAGACGCGTCGGTGGTGAGTATAAAAGAAGCTTTTGACTTTCACTGAGCATCACAACTTCGAATATCTTCGATTTGGATAACATCTTCTTACATATCAGCAGTTTTACCAGTACATTTCCATTCTCAGGATGTTCGCAAAGGTAACATGGTTTTCTTTCATTCTATAGTAAATTATGTAAAATAATTTTTAACTCAAAACTTATTAAATATTCAAAATCACTTATCATTAAAAAGTTAACAAGTTTTCATCAGAGGAAATATTTAAGCAATATATATGCTGGATGAATAAAATTTTATTTATTAAATTTTAATTGATTAAATACCAAAACTATACTATAGTTGTGCTTTTGAATAGAAAAAAAATTCCCAAAGAGTTACTTAATAGGGCAATTGTTTAAGAAACAATAATATCTTCTTATAACATATTGAAATGTATATAATAGTGCATTTATGCCTTTCTAAGACCTTAGAGATGTCCTTCTAAGATATATTTTTCCAATATTGTTTTTTTTAATGTATGCAAATTGTTTGTGTACATTGTTTAATTTTAAAAATTAAATACGCTTCAAAATTCAACAGTGACTTATTTGACTGGATTGAGAAATAATTCCTTTCTTAACTTAAAATGTTATATCATCCTCATTCCCTCTTCTAATGTGTACCTTTCAATTGTGTAGAATGTCTTATAAAATTTAAAAAAACCACATTTTGTTTAGTTTTAATTTTTACATCTCTGTACTCTGATTTAATCTTAGAAGTTTTAACAGATAAATTTTATAGTCAGGTTTAATAAAAAATACATATATACTTTGATATAAATATTAATTTTAATTGGTAAATTCTGAAAAAGAATACTTCAATTTTTTTATTTCATTTCCGTTATTAAATCATAGATGGCAGCACGAGAGCTCATAGAGAGAATTATCCTTCAGATACTGTTTTGAGAATGTTTCAACTCGTGCATAGGAGATTTCATATTTCTAAATTTTTCTAAAATTTAGTATTTTAGAATCATATACGATTGAGTTATTTTTGAAATTTATAAATGATTTTTTTTAACTGAAACACATTTTCTGGAAAATTCATGAACAAAATAATGGACTATTTTTTCTAAGCTTTCCATCCTAAAATCGTTTGTGATGCACGGCATCAATTAATGTAAATTGTATTACTTTAATTTGTGCAAAAAATTGTATTAAGATAACGTGTGGTAAATAATGAATTCTACTGTATACTGTAATGTTATATTGCTATAGGTATGCTTATTGATATTTCGTTATAGTTAATAATGTTTTCAAAAATTATTTTCAGGGTCTTCTATGCCTGGTGCTTATTGGGTGTGCCTTAGCACAAGACTACTCAGATGACCAAACTGCACGAGAACAGCAGTTTGCCCCCAATTATGCTCGACAGGGCTACAACCCTGATATTTACGTGAGTATGAAACAATTCTGAAAACAAAATTTAGTTTAGAATGCGATTTATAAAAAATTAAATGCATCAAAAATATGAAAGTGAAATTATGTTAAAAGACATTAAAGCAATGATTTTTTATAGTTATTTTTCTTTTATTCTCTTTCATTGAGATTGAAATCTAAAATACAACCAATCTTTATCAGGGTGAAATTTATTTCGCTGATAACTAAAAATTGAAATTTATCATAAGAATAGACTTAAATATGATCATAAAATAAAAGCATGACTTGCAATCATTTTATTGAATCGGTTACAGTTTACTCTCTATATATAATAGCAATGCATTGAAGTGGTGACATATATAAATAAGGAAAAACTATGAAACCCCAAAATATTAGATCATTTACTGATAATGTTCAAATAATATAAATAAATCAAATGTTAAATGTTATTTTTTAGTTCAATATTTACACCATAAGATGTTTAAAAAAGGAGATCATACGAATTTTCAGAGGTCATTTTGACATAATTTGCATCGATAACCGAAATTAATTAAAAATACTGCTTTATTATGGACTTTCTTATTGTAGTCAAAGTTACTTATTATACAAAACAAAACAATATAATTCCTATTAATATTTATAAATAAAAGCCTAAATTTTGAAAATCTCTGTATTAAATGTTGTAGTTAATGAAAATTCCTTTAATTTTGAATAAATTAAATTTGTACATTTCAGTTTCAAATATGAGCAAAAATAAAAGTGATACATTATTTTTATTGTAAATGAATCGGTAAGTTTTAGAAAGCATTTAAATAAAATATTCATCAAAATTCTACAATTTAATAAATCCATATTTCGGCTCATTTATGACTCACTTATTAGAATTTCTTTGACTTTATAACAAATTTTCAAGACATTTATTTAAATATAACAAATTCTCGGAACAAAAAAAAATGCAGTTAGTAAACAGATACAGAGAAAAGTTAATATCGATCACTGATTTTCATTATGCCAGAATATTTTCTAAAAATTTAGTGGTGTTATTCAATATGGTGCATATCAAATTACACGAGATGCTAGTAAATGTCAGAATGAATAAGAATATTTAGTATAACTATCAGCCTTGAATGTCAGACAAAAATTGCTAGACAGATTATAAATTCGTCAGGTAAGAACAATCCGAAAGAAAAATATATTAAGTTATAATAAGTTATTTTATAAAAAAATGCCATGAAAATAAATTTAACATTTGACTTTCCAGAAATCCAAATAATAGAAATACTCATCCGAAATTGTTCCCAAAAAAGTTTTAAAAAGAAAACAGTTATAGGAAATATTCAAGTATTTCTCAGATGACGTGAAGCTTTGTAATTTCTGTAATCAAAATATTTAGCATAGCAAGTAAAAGGTAACCATATAATTATAAAGCTTGCATTGAGATGGTGTATATTTGAAAAACTGTATTAGTACCTTAACTTTTATGCACAAAGCTATAAAATTCACATATAATCTAAAAAATTCAATTTTCATAAATCCTTCTATGAAAATTGAGTTTAATACCCTGACTACTTAAAAGATATCTCATTTGACATTTATAATAGAATGTTTATAACAATTGTCGTAACTTTAAAATATTATCTTTATAATTTACTTAGGAAAGTGCCCGATCTGAACCTTACGACTTCGGATTCCAAAGCACTGATGAATTCGGTACCATCATGAACCGACAAGAATCTTCTGACAGCAACGGTGCTGTGCGTGGCAGCTATGGATACACTGATCCCTTCGGTGTCTTCCGTCATGTCGACTACGTCGCTGATGAATATGGATTCAGAGCTGAAGTCAAATCAAACGAACCAGGAATGGGAACCCAAAGTCCAGCTAATGTTCAAATCTACGCTGAACCTCCTCCAGCAGGTGTTATTGTTGAACGACCCTATTACCATCCCCACTCCATCGGCCAAGGAGCACAGGCTGGTCAAGCTGCTGGTCAACCAGCTTCTAGAAGAAACCCATCCTCATCAGCCAGCACAAACGCCAACCGACAAGTTAGGCCCGTTTCCTCTGGTTCCCGACTTTCATCCTCCACTTCTGGCTCCAGAACAGCTGTCTACCCTTACGTCCAGCCTCAGCAGAGCGCCTTCTCCAACAACGCTTTGAGCGGCAGTCAATATGGTAACCAGTATGGTAGCCAGTATGCCCCATCCAACAGCAACCAATACCCATCCACTGTCAGCAGCCAGTATGCCGCTAATGCCGCCGCCGCTGCCTCCACCAGCACTTCTACCGGAAGCCAGTACTCTTCTGGCACTGCCTACCAAGCCTCAGCTGCCAGTGTCTATCCAGCAAGGAACCCCTATGGATCCCAAGGTTATACCACTCTTGCCACAAGCCACCTTGGCTCTGGAAGGTCTGCCAACACTGAACAGCCAATCGTTCCCAAGCCCTATGATGGCCCTACCTACAAAATCGGTAACCCACATGTCACTGAATTTACCAAGGCTGATAAGGAAAAGAGCGGAACCTACCTGTTGCCCACCGTTGTTGCCACTGGAGGTGCTCCAACAACCCTTGTCAAGCACATCCACACCTATCCCGCAGCACCCGCAGCTTAAGCAAGTCTTTCCGGAAGAAATTTCGGAATCAAGATCTTTAAAATTGGTGCACCTCAGCTGAAATTCATAAGCAGATCAGGAATGAACTGTGAATTTATGAGTCTTCTTTGCAATGCTGAGGATAAAGAACTTTTCTCATTTGTTAATTTATAAAAAGTGTTCTTTTACTTTGTGGGGTTTGGTCAGAATGGTATTTATTTATTAGTATTTATTTGTACAGTATTGTAACGGTAAAGTTTAAAATCAACCCTTAAAGAACCAATACTTATTATTGTTTTCAAAATTTAGAAACAATTAAATGTTAATTATATATTATTGTTGGTGGAAGACGGCTGTTTTGTGTAAAATGCAAATGGTGTGCTTCTTTCTGTAAGAATAATCAATAAAGTCTGTCCCTTTTTTATTCAGTTTGTCATTATTTAAAAACTTGTGAATTTTTTGCCTCAATTACGATTTCACACTCCTGCTTTGAGTTAAACTTTCCTTTTCACTAACTAAACCTTTTCAATCATATGTTTTGGAATATTGTTGCAAGCATAAAATGAGGAATGTCTTTGAAAACTAACATTTAGCACATTCAGTGCCTCCATAACATTTTCTTAATGCATGAAACTATATCAAAAAATTTTATATAAATCAAAATGGCAAAAAATGTGCTTTTAAGAAAATTGATACTAGTGCTTCATTCATCTTACGTTGAATGCATACTTTTTCAGAAATATTTGCACATTTTATACTGACATCTGTTCTCTAACTTGACGGAAACAATTTTAAATCAAATTCTAACTCTTAAAAAGTTACTCATTTGGTAATAATATATAATTTATGTTTTAAAAAATTCAGAAAATGATTTTTTTGTTTAAAAACTATAAAACTATACTTAAATGATTTCTTGCTTATAATTTATTTAAAATTTCTGCAACAAATAAAACACTTTTCGGTAATAATTATACTATTTATGTCTGGGCATTAAGGATTTATATTTCTTTCACAATTAAGGATGAAAAAAATGTAAAAAAACTTCTGCATTAAAAAATTGGGAGAATTTTTCCCTAGATTTTCTAGTGTACTTTCACATAAGAAACCCAATTACAATCTATAACCAAAAATAACGTTGTCTGGATATCATACAATCAAACCTTCTAGAATGGATCAATAAAGCCTTCTAAATGTATCCAAAATTGCCTTTTCCATTGAGGTTTCTCGCTCTTCTCTTCTGTTTCATAATTTTGTGTGTTTTGGCAATAATTTCGGAAATTATTATATAAAGTTTTTCATTTTTTAGCCATCTCATTTTTTTAAATTATCTTTTCAATGATGCCAATTTAGCTTAGAGCTATTTTCTATTATTTTCACAATTTTGTATGTTTTCAATTCTAGCCACGATTGCTTTCTCAATGTTTTTATTTGACCTAGCGGCGACTGGTATGTAAATAAAAACAATAACTAAAAATAAACAATAATTAATATCTTCTTCACACATGAGTAACAAAAAGTATGCAAATAAATGATGTAATTATTTAAAATGTATATTATATGCAACGTTCAATCAACGTGAATGGCATCGAGAACGTCAAAAAATCTTTGTTAGTATGGTCTTAATTTGCAGCACATTACAGTGAAGAATACTGAACATGTATTAAAGATATGTACCTTAACGTATGGATATGGTTCAAATTTAATTAATATAAAATTTTGTCCCTATAGCTTGCCACATTTTTAATTTATCGTATATGAAATATAAAGAGGAAAATATGTAAACATGAAAGCTGTATTTAAATTCAATAACTCTGATGTGGTGGCGCGAGGTTCTCACTGTGTCATTGTCCGTTGCCTAGCGAAAAAGTATTGCAACCGCCAAAGCATTCGGTCTCGAGATTTCAATAAATTTCCTCATTTCAGACCTACCTGGGACCGAAAAACACATTTTTGGAATCATATTTGTCTGTCCGTCTGTGTGTATGCGAACTCGACTTTTCAACAACGAAATAAGTTAGACTAATTTAATTTGGCATGTGATCTTTACACCAAATTTAT
Source organism: Araneus ventricosus (assembly GCA_013235015.1). Classification (NCBI taxonomy): domain Eukaryota; kingdom Metazoa; phylum Arthropoda; class Arachnida; order Araneae; family Araneidae; genus Araneus; species Araneus ventricosus. The sequence goes on from BGPR01000771.1 coordinate 276,647, forward strand.
AGATTTTTATTAAATTTTGGGTAAAATCTGAAAATGTCAAGACCCTCAACTTGTCTGTCCGTGTCTGCGAGAACACTATAACTCATAAACAGAAAAGGCTAGACGATTGAAATTTAATATGTGGTCTTTCGGACAAAATTATATTTAAGTTTCAAATTTTAGACCAAATCAGACCACGGGAATAGGTACTTTTCCAAAACACATATTCATTTCTCTTCAGTATGAGAAGAACCTAAACTCAAAATGTGCCATATGGAGGGAGTACGAAAATTCGAGGGGAGAACATTTCCGCTTGTGGAGTTATTGTATTCACTTACGCACCGACAAACAGACGGACTGACGAACAGACATATTTTTTAAGAAAATATTTACGGCTTCAGGAAGGAATAAAACGGCAAAAATCATCAAAATTCCCAGATCGGATTTTTGAACTTTCTTATTACACGTGAGATTAAAATGGAAAAAAACCCACTTTACAGATTATTAGATGTATAATGATGATAGAAAAGGGCTTGTTAGCTTGACACAAAATGATAGAAAGAGCTTATTAGCTACAAACTAAAAAATATTCCCACATTTGTTTTAATCATTAGTGCCATTGATCCAATATTCTGGTATTTAAAATTTCATTATACAGGGTGTCCACACTTATCGTGATCAACAGCTAATTTCTAAACCATTCGAGATAGACATATGGTTCCAATTGGAAAAATGCTTTAAATGAAGGAAAAGTTTATATGTTTTGTGAGTCATTTCTGAAAAAATACGAATTCTAACTTTTTATACGTTTCCCGTTCCTATTAGTCATATTTAGTAAAATATTCTTGACATTCTAACATTTTAAACATAAAAAGTCCCACTCTTCTGCGACTAAAACTGAACGAGTTCTGGAGCTTCGAATTTCATAATATTTAACCAATCAGCGGCCTCGTCGAGCAACTGCTGTGCATTGATTGGTGGATCGTCTTCAAGACGGCTATTGAAATGGTGTAAAGTGTTCTAAGTCAGAGATATTCAAAGCTCCATAACTCGGTCAGTTTTAGTCGCAGAAGAGTGGGACTTTTTTTGTTTAAAATGTTAGAATGTCAAAAATATTTTACTAAATATGACTGATAGGACCGGGGGATCGTATAAAATGTTACAATTCGCAACATTTTCAGGAATATATTTATTCACTCAAAAAACATATAATTCTTCCCTTCATTTAAAGCATTTTTTCAGTTGGAACGATATGTCTATCCCTAACGGTTTAGAAATTAGCTATTGATCACGATAAGTGTGGACACCCTGTATATTCTAGCAATCTTGTAATGTTGAACAGTATACTCAATGAAATAATAAATCTAACATGTGCTGTAGACATGGCCGACCAAGAAATGGCACGCAATTGGAAATAGTTTTGGTCGATTTCTGCTTTTTTAAAGAATCTAGAGACATAGAGCTAGAAAAATCCAGCGGTAATGTTCTCCCCACGACTTTTTCATATACTAACACAATATAGCGACTTTTTCTGTTTTGTAGTATGCTAAAGGAACAGAATATTTATTTGGGATGTTTTTCTTTTTTTCGATTAGATCCAAAATTTGATATAGATTTACAATTTCGATTGCAAGACCACAAATCGAATTTCATTTATTTAGATTGTTGCGTTTTTGAGTTATAGTATTCATATTCCCACGAATAAACAAACCGAACAGGCTGAAAAGACTTAGATGGATTTAATCCAAAATTTTATACAGATCTAAGATTCTGATGATAATACAATATGCTAAATTTGATCATTCTAGGTCTGTCCGTTTGTGAATTTTTACAAACGGACAAACAGACAGGCAGACTTCTCACAGACGGATTTCGGGCAAAACTTGATAGAAATATTCAGTTTTGGTGTTAGAACCTCCTACCAAATTTCATCCCTCTAGCTCTTTGTCTTTTGATTTATCCCGCTCACAAACAGACAGACATAATTTTAAAAAACATTTTTTTCGAATTTTCCCTACTTTAGTTTCTTCACTGATGAGACTTCATAGTCTGATAGTAATAGTTAAATAACTGAGCTTAAAGTTAATGGCATTCTGAAGAGGAACCCATGAAGCGTGGGACCCTATTGGGAATAAACGGTCAAATCGGGTAAAGGCTATCCCTGCTTGTAGAAAAAAATCAGAAAAAAATATCATGGAATCTCAAAAAAAATATCATGGAAATACTTCTGTACAAAATTTCTTTTAACATTGTAAGAATTTCTCCATTTTTTTGTAATATTGTTCTTTTATCACTGAAGAAATTCATTTAACCTGTCTAAGAATTCTAAGTCTTTGGCAATCACATTGTTGACTTGAAGATTTAAAGAACTAAAATGGAAGTCCAGTCATTAATGCATTTTGAGTTGATTAATTGATATATGGAATTCTAATCTTTATAAGAACCCGGACTGAGGATCCGTGATTAGCACTGACTTCGAGCCTCTGAACCTCAATCAGGTGAGAAGGATAACACCATAGCTGCGAGTTTCACTCGCCATACTTCAATAATAGAGCAACTTAACCCGTTAACGCCCAGTGTTCTATATATAGGACAGTTACATTTCACTTCCGTGGTTGAACTGAATACATTTCATTGTTTCTTTTTTGCTCTTTCTATGAAGTCAATAGGCATTACCAAACTTTTAAACAGTGTTCAGTAGTTACGTACCACAAGTTGGCCAGATTTGAAGTCAAAACTTGTCGTTTTGAAATTTGAAAATTTTTCCTTTGCTAAATTTTTGAGGTAATGCAAGAGAATAAGAAAGTGTTTTTTCTAATTTTTGATGTTTTAATTTATTTCAAAAATTTTAATATTTATGTAAAAAAATTTTAAGAAATTATTTTTTGCCGATTTTTTATATCTAAAAAAATCTCCGATTTTATTTTTACTTCACAGTTAACTCAGTCTTAGTGTATAAGTATAATTTAATAGAAATTTATTGAAATCTATTCTTTAAATTAATTTGGGCGTTAATGGGTTAAGAGCGTTTGTCATCCCACGACCAGGTCAACTCCTCACAATGCCTACAAATATATGGCACAAATTAGCGACGCTTCAATCATGAAACATAACTGCAATCACTGCTTTCAAAGCTTAGTTTAGTATATTTTAGCCATATTTAAGTCCCATTTTGAAACAACGCGAGAATTATTTTGGGACGGACCTCGTAATTTTGTGGTCAGATGACGAGGATGGCACATGATCCGGCACCTTCCTCCCCCTTTCCAATCTTCAGCGTCACACCGCTTTAAAAGCCTTTTAAGATTTTTTTTAAAGGAGAACTTTCCGTAAGAAAGAATAAAAATAATAAATACTGTAAATATTTACAGTATTTACTATTTTTATTAACCTTAATTACCGAAACTTTTTTAAGAAGCAATCTTGAGTTTTCTTCTAAAATAGAATAATGAGTGAATTATACTTTAAAATTCTTTTGTTGTTTGTGTTTTTTTTTCATGAAATGTATTTGCCATTTTTTTTTCTTCATTTGAAATAAATTTTATATTTCTATGTTATTTCTGATAACTCTAGGTTCATTTTCCCAAGAGAACACGAGAAAAAAAATAAGAAACGTATATAAATGTATGAAACATCTACAACTATAGTTCTGTTTGCGTTAATAATGAAAATTCTTCCGGTCCTAAACAAAAAAGTAAGTAAAGTAAAATCGCCCACTACCAGTGATTGGTCTGAAAAATCCTAATACATTTAAAGGTCACTAATACATTCTGAATGCTCTAATTCTCTCATTCAAAAATATCACTTTAACAATGCTCTTCAGTTACTCTTTTTATTGGTTCATATTCAAAGACTTCAGGGTTGTTCTAGAATCAGCGAAAACAATTGCAATCCGTTTCATTTCAAGGACAAAGATGATAGAAAGCAAGCATTCATCTATATGTATTTCAAGTATGTTTGAAAAAGTGTAAGTATTGATTTTTGACGTTAAATAGCCTATGATTTTCATATGACAATAGAAATGGGGTAAAATTTTTGTGTACAAATTACGTAATATTGCTGAAGTTTATAATTGTTTAGTCATGAGTGTATTAACCATCAGCTAAAACATAACTCCAGTTTTAAAACATGAAGTAAGATCAGGTTTGTCGCGTTCATGTTTTCACAAACCAAGACAAAAAAAATTAAGAAATGATTAATTATGTAAATTTTTGCCAGGAAAATATTTATTATTATTATTTGCGTCTTTATTATTTCTGTCAACTAATTAGTGTCAGAAAATTTTAAATCAACTGGTATATTATCTGCTCCCAATAACCTAAATAAATCTTGATAGGCTGAAATAATAATTAAAAAGTAAAACCAGACATTAAACTAATATCCGATGAGTGAAAAACGAAACTAAATGGGAATGGAAGATATTCAAGATATGATCAGACCTGTAGTAAAGATGAAGCAGACTGTTTTGAAGATGTGACAAAACATTTTAGGCTAAACAAGAGTGATAAATTAAATGTTTTATTTCATTAATTTTTAGAGATTCTTATTTTGAAAAAAATATAAATTATCGAATCATTTTATCAGCATAATTTCTATATTTTGTCATAATAGAGCATCATTTGCTTTCAAAAGATGTATTCTTACAACACGAGCTGAAACAAAACGTCAAATTGGTCAGGACTTTAAAACTAGTACTAGCTGTGTGGCCCGGCGTTGCACGGGCAACCTCGAATAATGTCCTATTTCCTGGCGGTGAGAAATGAAATCATGTGAAGCCTCGGGATCTATATTTTTTTATATACCCGCCTCCATTTTTTTCAACAAATATTGTCATTTACTTTCCCCAACAAACGTTACAAAGTTAAACACCGTAAGACAAAAAAAGAAAAAAATTCAAGAAAACGATTTTTTCCCGTTTTAATAAATCAAAACACCAAAGCTCTCTAAGAAGAAAAAAAACTTTTATACAAACCGGCTTCCGTTAAATAAATAAAAAAATGCAATAACATCAGATCTTAAAGTTTAATAATAGGAAGAAAAGAGAAAATTGTCTCTTCTCAATAGATGGCAGCACGTGACTTATATAACGATAACTTTAAGAAATAAAGCACGATAAGACTTAAAAAAAAAGAAAGAAAAAATGCAAGAAAACGATTTTTCTGATGTTTATAAATCAAAACACGGAAGGTCTCTAAAAAAAGAATTAATTAAAGCCTTTTATACAAACCCAGCATTCCGTTAAATAAATAAAAAAATGCAAGAACACCGTGTGTGAAAATTAAAAATAGGGAAAAAAGAAAATTGTATCTGCCAATAGATGGCAGCACGATGAATTCATTCATTTTGACATTTTTAATTAATATCTTTTTAACTAATTATAATTTCGGAATTTCAATAGTCAAAATGGATTCTTTGGATTATTTCCCATCAGTGACTCGTGAGAAGATAGCCGGACATAGATAAATACATACTTAGTTTGCAGACATAGTTTACCTTCAGATTTTAATAGGAATGGCTATGGTACTTCATAACATAAGGTGGAAATAAGGGGAAAGGAATTTCAGTTTCTCTTTCAGTCCCATGGCTGTCTCTATTCTAGGGTGGTGAAGAAGCGACTCTATTCTTTCCTCATTTACCTTAGAAGACAAATTTAACATTATAGGCTGATAACAATGCTATTTAAAAATGAAAGTTACTGAAATAAT
>BGPR01000771.1:282803-294270 GCA_013235015.1 Araneus ventricosus
TCTGAAATTTGGTTATTATCTGAAATTTGGTTTTTATCTAAAATTTGGTTATTATCTGGAATTTGCTTATAGTAATTTTGGTTATTATCTGAAATTTGGTTATGGTAATTTTGGTTATTATCTGAAATTTGGTCATAGTAATTTTGGTTATTATCTAAAATTTGGTTATAGTTATTTTGGTTATTGTCTGAAATTTGTTTATAGTAATTTTGGTTTTTATCTAAAATTTGGTTATGGCAATTTTGATTATTATCTTAAATTTGGTTATAGTAATTTTGATTAATATATGAAATGTGGTTATAGTAATTTTGGTTATTATCGGAAATTTGGTTATGGCAATTTTGGTTATTATCTGAAATTTGGTTATAGTAATAAGTAAAATTAGATTATAGTATATTTGGTATAGTTTGGACACTGTAATCGTTTTATTTTTACAATTGTATGTACCTGTCAATTTTTGGACTAAATCTGTCAAAGAGTAGATTGTCTGTCGATCTGTCTATTCATCCACATGTGAATGCGATAATTCAAAAATGCAGCCAATTAGGTAGTGAATTTTAGTGTGATCTTCACTCACTGTGTCCCAATTTGAAGCGACTCCGTGAACACGTTGATTTTTGGATGTCTGTCTATTTTTGTGTATGTGAACTAAATAAATCAGAAACGAAATAAGATAGCTAATGAAATTTGATTTGTGGTTTTTACACCAAGCTTTTAGATTCGTATGAAATTCTGGATCCAATACGACAACGGGAAGAGGCCCAAGATGCATACTCAATTCTCTTAACAATACTACGAAGCTAAATACAAAATGAACCGTATTGTGTAAATATACAAGAAAGTCGAGGGAAGAACACTGCCGCTGGTTCTTTTTCCTTATTTATCTACTGCGATGCAATCAGAAACGAATTTATAATATCCACTTAGATTCATAGAACATATTTTCCAAACATAAAATAACTCCATTATCAATTGTTTGAACACAACCGCACAAAATAGCATATGTGACCAAAGAAAGATATAAATAAAACTCGCTGTCTGAAACGAAAACTTTACTATTTAAAGAATTATATTTTTCCTATCACGCTTTTATCTCATAATCAACAGGGCGTGAAACTTTTGCAAAAAAAAAGGAAAAAAAAGATGAAATGACCTACCAGATGACCTTTATCAGAGTTATCCTTTTCAAGCTTAGCTTGAAAAACACAAGCAGTCTATTAAACAAAAAGACTCCAAGTTCATTAACCAGTTGAGAAGATAAAGAATATTCTTATTTAAATAGCTTTCGAGACACAATAAAAGACTTAACCAAGGGAACTCGTTCGCTAAAGCCTGCTCACATTATCAGTTATGTTTTGAAATATCCCATTGATTTCCAGTCAAAGAAATACCGCATGGGTCCATTGACGCTTTGGAGACTTTAACAATGTTAGGGGTAAAATTAAGGAGACCTTTAAATCCTTTGAAAATACATGATAAGAAATAAAAAGCGCTGTAGAAAGTAAAAATAAATTTCTTCTTTGGGCTGGTTGAAATCTAACTCGTTAGGAGCTTTTATGAAAATGATTGTTTCATTTTGTTCGGGAAGACGTTTTTCAACGTTTATAAGCATTATTTGCAGGTACTAAGTCCTTAAGAGTGATGTCCTGATAGGAAAGCTAAGAAGAAGGTATTCTTTTACGAAAGAGAATGAAACACGAATAAAAATACGCCAGTGTAAAAGTATCAAGGAAAGTTGTTCTTTTTTCATACATACAATAAAACTTGACAAATTCGAACGTTTTTAATTCGAATTCTTTCTCTGGTACCTGTTATCATAATATAAAAATATCATCTGAAATTTAAATTGATTTTAGTTCATTCGAAGTCAAAACTGAAAATTTCAAAAAACTGTTTTTATATCCGAATAGTTTTTATATCCGAATCAATTAAATACGTCCGTACCTTGTTTCATCAGTGATTGTAAGTGAATAATTTTTTAAGGCCCTTAACTCACTAAAGGACTTCAGCGCTGTACAATGTATTTTGTCAAAAAATGCAATAAAAAATGTAAAGTTTCTAAAAACCTTAAAAACTTAAGTCTATTTTGAAGTCTTATTGAAAAGCTGTTGCATTCAGAGTATTGTATACTGTTTTTTATTAAATTATTGTTTTTAAAACTATTAATCAATTGTTAATTGTTGTATTTATTAAAATTACTTGCCGTTTATTTATCATTTTTTATTACTTATTAAAACTGTTAAATATTTAAAACTACCGCCTTCGTCGACCAGCTTGTTCACTGGGAATATAATTTCAATTGAATCTCTTATGCATAATTTGATATTCATGGTGTCCTTAACAATTTTAAATTTCAAATTGCGATAGACATTTAAAACATGTTCTTTCAGTTGCTTTGCACCCGTTCTGTTCGTTGTCTCCATGAACGTCCCTAACAGAGTCAAGTGACTGGCTGTGTCATGTAACATCAAATTGCACATTATTGGCATCAACTTCACTCTTATTCCTCTTACAAAATATGCATTTGATTTTAACTTGAAAATGACGCGGCAGATTTTTTTTCCCGCCGCACGTTAGCTGGATGAAAATATGCTGATTAAAACATAGCATTAAACATTAAGATATTACCTTAGTTTTCAACAATGATAGTGAAACACGCAAATAAATGTTTGTTTAAACAATGAAAACGGTTTGAATTGCGTTGCAACAATGAAAAGTATTGTTGTAAATTATGAGAAAATATATTATTAAAAATTCATTAAAATTAGAGAAAAATTCATACGGCAACTTATTCGATATATTGAAAAGTTAATTTTTTACACTTTCAAACGGCGTAAAAATGATTTTTGTGCTGTAATATTTTCGGAAGTTATTAAGGGGAAACGCCAAAATTTTGCTTCTGCAAATAATTAAAGAGAATGTGTCTGTATTTGTACAGGATGAAAATGTAAAATAAAGTTAATTTTTTTCACTTTTTCGAGATAACTTCCGAAAATATTATTACATTGTAATTTTAATGTAATATTTTATTTAAAAGGATAATTATAATACATTTTATTTAATAACAATGCTTAATTAAACAGTTTAATTATATATGCTTATTCACATTTTATTTTCTTATAAAGTCTTATAATCGGGACTCGCTTTATATTCAGGATTCCGCTGATAGTTTAATTAAACTTGTAGCCGATTCATTAATTGCATGAAGTCTTCTTCTAGAATCTTCTGAAGAATTTTTTTTCTTTTTTAACTTTAAGAAAGATGTAAAAGTTTTAATTTGCCTATTTACTAATTTAAAGTGCATTTCATAAAAAGTTGACATCCCTAGCCTTTGTAGAGTATGAAAATGCTTAATTTTTAACCTTCCAGAGGGCTCCCGTTTGCAAGAAATACTTGAATTGTGCATCGTATTACATATTTATATCGTTATTTTATATATTTAAATGCAATTTTATTTATAAAATCTTTGTTTACTATTAGGCTAATAAATACAGATAACATAAATAAAAGCTGCATTTATTTTTGTAAAATAACACGATACATATATGTAATACGATATGTCGTAAAATTTCGTAAGCGAGCCCGCTGGAAGGTTAAAGCGATAGTTTTACTACAAAACAACACATGCAATAAGCATTATGAATTGTTATATTAGTTAAAAATAAATCAAAATTGAATTGTTATCAAAATAAAATTATTTGAAATTCAATAACATGCCTAATATTTATTAGAATAATCAGAATATTCCTCGGATATTCTATAATTGAGGAGAATGTCATATGAAACTCCAGAAAACAAATTATACACTAATGTGTGTTATTCTGAATTCAGTTGAGAATTTTATGAAACAGTTCCATACGTTATAAAATGTAAAATTTTTATTCATTATATGCAATGAATTCTTCCTTCAGTGGGAGCTCTTCAAATAAATCATTCATTCAAATAAATCACCATTTCTGAGCCACGTATCTCAGACACCGGCAGAATGATTAACGCCGAATGTGGGCGCGAAAGCCGAATATGCAGCGCCACCCTGCAGCGACGAGTAGCTACCTACTTAGGTGAACACCACCGACACGTTTCCAGCTCTCAGCCGAGTTCGCCGTTACCGCTGCGTGTGTACGTGCCCAAAGTAGCAGGCGAAAACACTGGGACTTTCTCTTCTCGTCACTCGATATGCGAAACGCAGCTCGTTAAGCGAGTCATTTTTTTTTAAATTATTTTGCTCGTTATGCGAATTACTCGTTATGCGAGGTGCTCGTTGAGCAAGGTTCCAGTGTATATGAATTCGTGCTTCCGCACACATGATATTTATTTCCTTACATACTCCTTCCATCCAACTTTAGTCGCCCGATTTGGCAGTTCTTCTTGTCCGAAATGAGAAGTGCGATTATCAAAGAAAAAAAATCAAGGAATCCCATATTTATTTATTTTGAAATGTGTGGTAAAATACAAGCTTAACTCATTGGACTAGTAATGCATATTAAGCCTAATAATTAAACATACTAGTGGTGTTTTATGCTTTTGACACCAGGGCCAAATCATAAATTATTGCTAAAGTTTACCGATTCTTCTCAAACTGTCATTTGCTGTATGGGGCAAACGGTAATGAATATTTTCATCAATTTTCATTTTTTTCTATGTTTTTCATTTTCTACACAAGTAATGTTACAAAACTTTTCATTCCTAAAAAAAAGAAGGGTGCAATAAATAAGAAAACCAAATGGAATATAGCGACTTAGTTGTCAGATTTAAATTAGGAAACATTACATGACATAAAAGGTGCAAAACTAAGTAACAAAACTGAGTTTTCTTAAATTGAGTTTTATCCTTATCCATTCTTTGGAGGGAAAAGGCAAATGAGACATTTAAAGACGGACGGATGAATATTATCAGTAAAATAATTTTCATGCTTCATAATTTATAGAGGTCAAGGTTTGCTTTTATAAATCTTTTTAATTTCAGATCACAAAAAATGGACAGCTTCAAATAAATAATTCAAATAATAAATATTCAAATAATAAAAAAATAAATATTCAAATAATAAAATAATAAATATTCAAATAACAAAATAATAAATATTCAAATAATAAAATAATAAATATTTAAATAATAAAAAATAAATATTCAAATAATAAAATAATAAATATTTAAATAATAAAAAATAAATATTCAAATAATAAAATAATAAATATTCAAATAAACGTAAAATTGCAATTTCTACTGAAAATACAGCCTCTAGTAAAGAAACATTATTCCCATTTATTTTTTGAGGCTGCTGTGGCCTAGTGGTAAGATCTCAGCTTCGGGGGCCGAAGTGTTCCAGGTTCAAAACCCGATTCCACTGAAGATTCGCCCTGTATATAGGCCTGTTACTCGCAAACTCATACGTAATGACCAAACGTCCTCCCGTTGGTGTGGTGAGGAAGTTTGGAAAGGGGTGCCTGTTTGGCGGTGTGATGAGGAAGCTTGGAAAGGGGGTGCCTCCTCGGGTGTCGTCCTTGTCATCTGACTGCGGCTTAAAATTTTGAGTTCCGTCAAAAAATAGTCCTCGTGCTGCTTCAGAAAACGGGACTAAACTAAACTGGCCCATTTATTTATATAAACCTCTCCAACACTGCCTACCCAAAAGGATGTAAAGAGTGTGTAAATCGGCAAAGAAACACATATAATATACATGGAAAGCATATAATGGAATTAACCCCTTAACATACAATGACGTTTCTGACACGTGCATCAAATTATAGGATTTTTGCTATTTTAGTCAGCGTAACAATTAATTTTAAATACAAAAATCACTGGATACGCTTAAATGTCTCATGTATCCTTTACCATCATAAATAGATTGAAATATTAAAAAAATATCCCAAATGGGTGGTGGTATCTAATTAAAAGGTTAAATAAAATCCTTTGGCAAGGGGTTAAGTACAAGACTTATAATAGCACACAAAATAATACAGAAAAGTTTCATAAATGTGCGAGGAAGGAAAAGTTATAATTATAAATGTTCACAGAAACATTTTTCCTAAAAAGCTGCAGCAACATCTAACTGCAGAAATGAATGAAAAAAAAATTAAATGCCATATTCGAATGGCATTGAATATTTGAGGGGTGCTTCGTGAAATGTCAGAAACACAGATGGTTTGTGTACATACATTTGCTATCGAAAAGAAGAAAATAAAACAAATGTCACGGTCGAGTGAAGATATCGTGACTCTCATTCCATTTTATTTGGCACTTTGCGTATGGGAATCGTTGGATTGCACACGCAGTTTTTCAGTTATGGTAAACAAGAATTAACGACAGCTCCATAAAATTTGATAAAATTCTTCTCTTCTGAAAACACTGCATAAATATAAGTAATTGATAATCTTGAAATTTTAATTTAACTACAAAGTTAAATTACTGAGCTATTTAAAGCTTTTAGCAAAATTGTACATATGTAACGGTTTAAATCAAATCGTTGTTATTTCTCATAAATTTATAAAGTATAGGACGAGGCGCAAATGTTTAATAAGGCAATCCGATTTCAAGATATTTTGTAGCAATTTTATATCGCGAAGACATTGAATATAAACAATAAATAGCATATTACTCCAAACAAATAAGGGCACAATCAGATTTCAAAGTACAAATAACCCCCTCTATTAAATCTATTAACTTTGTGGCCCTTTATAATTTTTTTATCTCTTGTACAGAAGGAAAAGATATTTATATTAAAACCATGTCAGCACATTTAAAATATATGTGAACCAAACAACCACGTATTTTACAATTGTTCTTATCTAATATAAAAAAAACCTACATGTTTTTTCTTGCACAACTCTTTGAGCTTTCGAGTAACCTTGTAGGTGTCGTTAAATTCGTTAGGACCTCACTACCGCCTTAAAAAAATGCGTTTGATACAATGACTGAACTGTCAGACCATGTTCGAACTTCGCAAACTCTAATATTTGCAAATACACAATTCGTATTTTCATTTAGTTCGCTTACCTACCAGTAAAGGACTCGCAGGCAACAACATACTCCAATCACAAGCGATATACACATTTATTGACGTGAACATAATAGATTCAACACATAACACGCAGCAGAAGACAAGCACAGAACAAACACACTACAAGAATCCATTAGTGAGAGTTACAGTATAATATAGTAACCTGGAACAGCGCGTAGCGCCACCAGGCGACATTCGTGAGCTCTAGTTACAACATACCAGATCATAGGTTCTATGTTGGACAGAAACTTCCGTAGACTTCAAATCGGCTGGACGAATCTCGGATACAGTTGGAGACCCTGATTCGTCGTGTGTATGAGCCTAATACTCGTGACATCAAGAAGTGTACAGCTATTAAAATTACTTTTATTTCTGACCGCTAATAGTACCATGAAATGAAGTGAGATTTCTTAGGTGGGTTGAGGACGTGGCAACACAGTATGTTTGCAAGTATGCACTCTTTTGGCTAAAAGTGAAAGCCAGCAGTCCATAACCACTAGGCTAATAGGTAGTAACCAGAGAAACTGATGACTTTCACTGTTAACCAGTAGAGTGCACTAGTGTACAAAAAAATTAAAAAAATAATATTGGCGCATTTTAATTACACGTGGTACAACCATATCTCATTCGACGTAAATAACTTGGCTTCTTCAAGAAAACATCCTTTGAAGATGTTTCCTTTGCTCATCTAACCTTACTTTCACTTTCTTTAAAGCGTATCAAATATTAAAAATTATTTCAGTCATTCATATTATTTCAATCGTACTGCAATATCGCTATAATTCATTTACCTCAATCATACATACACATTTATTGACGTGAACATAATAGATCAACACATAACACGTAGCACAAGACAAGCACAGAACAAACACACAACAAGAATCCATTAAGTGAGAGTTATAGTATAATATAGTAACCTGGAACAGCGCATAGCGCCACCAGGCGGCATTCGTGAGCTCTAGTTACAACAGACCATATCATAGGTTCTATGTTAAGTCTACGTACAGAACATTTCAACATTTTCAAGCATTTCTCAAACGTTTCCAAGTTTGCAATTTTATTACTTCATCGTCCATTTAACACTAAAAAGAATAAAGGCAAATGGTAAATTACTAATACATAAATTCATTAGTAAACATTCATAACATTGTTCAATCAACCACATAATATGTGGGTTTTCTAATGACTTGGATGGAAATTAGTAAGTTATTGATTCAGACTTCAAGAAACCTAAATAACTTTAAAATTACCCACATCTCAGTTTTATGCAATGTTACAGAAATTATAGTTATTAACAAAATGAATAGCTAAACCTTTGAATTTAAAACATTTATCAAGCTTTTGCGAAATCAAGCGTTTCTAATTATACAGTTAAGTATTTATCAAGTTATTTTAAATTGTTGGTTTATGATGAAACACATGCAGCTCTAGTTAAAAACGAAATGATGTTGATACTAACAAGAAAAGTTTGCATTCCAACAAGTAAAGAAAATACATACCTGCAAAATGGATAAACAAAGCATTGTATTCGTGGTATTGAAATCCTATTTCAGCATTTTCTCGCTTGCATTTTAGAGCTCTAGATCATAATTAAATATTGATCATAATTTAAATGTAGATTTATGTTAGTGACTGTAAGACGTTAATAACCTTTATAATATACAAATGATATGCATAACTTTGAAAATTATTTCTTAGAAGCGACAGTAAAAACGGTTTTTTTATATATCAATAATTTCATCGAATTTTAGTTTTTTGAATAATGAACATTAAATCAAAAATTATTTTCATTAAACATGAAGTGTTTCTCATTTCCTTCGAGTAGTTAGAATTTTATATAGTATTTTATTTGTATGAATATATTTATATTGATTTTTTAATAATTGAATAAAACCAAATATTAAATTACTTCGCTGTTATCCTGCTGACTTGTTAGTTTACCAAATTTCAAAATCTTTTTAAAGCACTCATTATTTTAGCAGAAAAATATATTTGATACAATGTTTAGCTGAGTATTTAATTTAGACAAATTTAATTTCAACTTAATAAAATGAATGAGAGGTTATTAACTGAGAATTTCTTAACAAGCATTGCATTTTTTGTAAACACTTGAAAATAAAAAAAATTTAAATCAACACTTAGATTTGTATTTATTAATATTTCATTGCTTGATAACAATATTTTCATAGAGTCGGACTCACTGGGTATTTAATTAAATAATGCAACTGGAAAAATCCATTTTTCAAAAAAAAATAAAAATGTGCATGAGTTATCCAGAAAGTAAGTTCGGTTAGCAATTTGCACCACGCTACTCTGCAACTGTACGAGTGCGTATGCGCGCCGATCAATTCGAACCGCCTGCAGAATAAAAACATCATTGTTAGGGAAGACAACAATGCAAATTTTTCGTAGTGGGTTCTAATAATGTTTAAGAAAATCGATACACTCGCCGAATTCCCATATGGTGGCTGCAATGTAAAGACTCATTTAAGACTTTGGCTGGGAAATATTCACTCATCCCCTTGCAGCCCAAGCCTTGCTCCCTATGATCTTCACATTTTTTGAAACTTTAAGACTTTCTTTTCTCACCAAAGATTCCAGGATAACAATACTGTGAAACAAGATGTTACCACCTGGTTATCATCACGGAAGGTATCTTTCTTCGATATGGGGCCACAAAATATGGTGTCTCGTTATGGCAAATGTCTCGTTATGAATGGCAATTATGTTTAATGTAGTTCAAGGCATGTACTTCAATTATCAGTAAAGTGTTTTGTTCCATTAAATTTTGTGTTTTTTTAATGGACTTACTCTCTGAATATTTTCTAAATATAACAGCGTCAAATCATGTTTAGAAAGAATAAACATATCGAAGAATGAAAACATTAATGTATTAAATGAAATGAAAATAATGGCCAGTTGAAACATTCATTTCGTGATACTCTTCAATAATAAGTTTTTAAAATGATTAAGATTACCTGTTTTGGCATATTAAGGTATATCCCAGACACATTGAAAAAGGAAGGAATACAAATTTAGTTTCTTTAAATATACGAAGTGATAAAAATGTTTGCCTGTTCAAGAATTTGACCATATCAGAAATGACATTTGCTAAATTACAGCGAAGCTTAGAAATTATCATAAGGGAATAAGATAAGATCAGAATATAAAATTATTCTGACTGGCAATCGTTAAAGCTGGTTTTACAAAATTAAAAAAAAAGCCTGTACTCCCCAAAAAATGGCGCTGACTTTTACACGGTTGTGTCATAATTTTTTTCACCAAATTTATTGCTTGTTTGCAAACAGGGGATAAATGATAATAGTAAAGGATAAGTGGAAAGAATCTTAACTACAAAAAAAATTTGAAGAAAAATTTTGCCTTCTTTGTTAGAAAATCCCTACAAAACTGTAAATTGAATAGTGGAATTCTCGTCAATTACTTTTTACACATATGAAATCTTTCTTATTAACCCTTGCCTGAACTAAAAATTTTAAAGCTTAAATTAGTTGACCGTGAAAGATTGACATGATCTAAAATCATATTTAACGCTTCTTTTTTTAAAAAAAATAATGACAATAATTCAGTTATACAATAAGCAATGGAGTCAGTTTTACTGTAATTCAATCAAATTAATAATTATCCTCATAATCAGTATGTAAAGAGATGGTAATGAAACTGAAAAGTGGAAGAGAAAGGACATATCTTTTGATAGGATCTGCTCGTTTCCAACATGGCATTCAACGCTATCATTTTGAATTCTCAGAATTAGGGTTTATTTCGAATTTAACACAGTATAGAAAATTGTTGAAAGGATAAAATGTCAGTATACATAAATAACTGATATTAATCAATTCAATAATTCGATATGACAATCAGATGAAAGAAATGAATAAACAGAAATTTTGAAATATGTTAAACCCGATACAACAAACAGCAAAGAAATTTCTTTCTTTGAAAAATTGCATTTGTATGATAAAAATAAGGATACTGAAACAAGGTATCAGAAAAATCGTGGCAAAAACATAATAACATACAACACAAACAAAACCTACTTACAACACCAAATGTTAAGTGTAATAAAAATCGCGTATCAAAACACGATATTTCCGAAAATCAAATGCAAAGATACAGAATAGTAAATATGAAAAATGCGTAGGACCTATAAAAGAGATTAGTAGTGATTCTTTGGTTAGAGAGATGGTAAAATTTTCGGGACGATAAAGAGTTCGGATCTCATTCCAACCAAATACTGAGGTTAGACACACGTTTTTCGAACAAAATTCTTCATGTTAAATTATGTAGAAAATTGGATGGTAAACTATCAGCTCAGACGTTGATATAGCCAATCGATATTATTTCAAAAGCCGTTTCATGGTCAACCTTGTCTTCAGATACAAATCAATTAATGTGTTCTGTAAATGAGATGAAATCCAATCAACTGATCCATGCTTACAAATTTATTGC
>BGPR01000771.1:296841-319884 GCA_013235015.1 Araneus ventricosus
AATCAGATTCCCAAATAATCCAAGTACAATCAGATTCCCAAATAATCAGTTACAGAGTAAATATTTTACTAGAATATCGAAAACATTGAGAGTGCTTTTAAAGATATAACGATGTAAATTTTTGGCAAATTAGACAATCTCTATTCTTCTGTATTTCTCTTTTAAATTTTTAATTTCTAAGGAATATATAGTATGAAAAAATCAGTACAGAGGGACGAAAAATATGAGATTTAGTTTAGTTTAGTTAAGTTTAATTTAGTTTAATTATATAAACGTTCCGTTTTGAAGCAACACTAAGGCTATTTTGGGACGAACCTCGTAATTTTGAACCGCGGTCAGATGACGAGGACAACATCTGAGCTCGCACCCCCTCTCCAAACTTCCGCACCACACCAGCGGGAGAGATTTTGTCTTGAGATAATTATTTTAATATATATATGAAAAACTTTCAAATAAGGAGAATGAATAAATAAATTTAAAAATATATATATTTGTGTTTTCAATTTTTATTATTATTATTATTATTGCTCTGACACAAATGCTAAATTTACAAGATTGTTATGTCTTATTGAACTTATTATCATTGTGAAACTTAAAGTGATAATTTCTTTATTTCAATCATTTCTTTCCATTAATCTGTGATAGTATTGCTTCAATTCGCTTCTTTTGCTTTTGACTGACAAAATGAAGTTCATATAAAAATAGAAGGAAATGTCTTCTACTTTTAGGCAAATTTCTTGAAATAAAGGACTTCAGCTGCAAAACCTGTGATCCTTTCACATGTTGTAAAAAAATTTTAATTAAAAAAAGATTTTCATACCTCGGATATTTCTAAACGTTTGTTTCTTATATATATTTGTTAAAATTTAAATAAAAGAGCCGAAGTTGAGTCCAAAAATATTCTTTCGATAAATCAAAGTCTATTTTGGAAGCTATGTACTAACTCGAACAAATTTAAATGAATCTTTAGGGAAGTAACTTCAAACTTCCTGAAGCAAAGATTAGACATGCGACAGTTTTGCGAAATAGCATTCAAATTAAAACCAGCTTGATGTCAAGAATATATTTACACAGAGAATGTAGTGTTTCTTGTTCTAATTTTTTCAATGAATAAAATATAACTTTTATTGAGAATTGTAAAATAAAAAACCTTTCAAACACACATTCAAACTTGTCAGTTTGAAATTTATTTATTTATTGCATAACAGCTTTCATAAAGAAATATACTTGCCCTAGTACTTTGCTATTCATTCCCAACAGAAATAATTATCAAGCTCAGAAAAAGACTCAAACTCAAAAATATTTTTTCACAACGTCCCAGCCGAATTTAATTAGCATTTATTATGATTAGCGATATAATTCCTTAATTCCTTATTTAACTTCCTATCAATCGGATCATTTAGCTCCTTTGTACAAATAATAAAGAATATATGAAACAAGAAAGAGTAAAATACAGTAGTTCAGATGTTAATAAATTATGAAAAATATTACGGTTTTAGACACTTTATCTAATCTGAAGCCAGTATAATTTTTTTTTAATTCCAGAAAAATATTTCACCTTAATACTGGAGATATTTTAATGGTTTGAACCTCACGGCCCCTCCTGACGTGAATATGTTTCAGCAAAATGTGAGTCTTTCTAAAATTTAAATCGTTATCTACTGGGCGTTAAACTGATATATTATAAACTAATATTCATAAAAACAGATTTTAAAAACATACTTTTATCAGTGTACTAAGAAGTAGTATTCTTTTTGTTTTAAATATTTTCTACTTTCTAGTTTTTAATTTCTAATACAATATTATAAATATTTAGGCATCTTGATATAAATTTTTCTCAAATTCACTGCCACATGGCGCGACGCGTATGGAATCAAAATGTAATTATATCAATCGATTAATTACTAGTTAAGTTCCGAAAATATTAAACTAATTTATTGCCATCAACAACACACAAGTGTACAGAATTTCAGAACTCTATCTCATTAGGAATTGAATGCAAAATCGATTGCAAAATCCCATCTTTACAAACATAAAACGAGTCAAGTTAAATAAAAATGTGTAAAAACAAAAAAGGGTATGTAGAGTCCTACACATGCCCAAATATTTTCCCACTTAAATAATTTTATTCCCACTTCAGGGGCACCTCAAATATGGGGATGAGGACCTGCCGTGTAAATAAGCAAAGTCCCGCTTCCTGGTGGAATATAGTAGTGGTGGTGTGGTTCTTACGGCCCATCTCCGTAGACGGGTCGTAACTCTGTAAAAGGGGGAGGGTAGTCGCAGAAGCCACTCATAATGGGGGCTATAATGCGGGGACCACAATACCTGTTGCTGTCGTTGCGGCCGATCTTTTAGATGCAGTGTATGGCCGAGGAATGAGCAGTGTGGTCTGGATCGAAATTACCCAAATATTTTTTTCTCTTTGGATTCGCATGCAATTGAAGATACATTTATCCTTCAATGTGTTCACTAAAAAAATTAGTTCCATTGATATACTCAGTTTTCACTATTTTTTCCTTCTCCTTACATGCATCGAATATTCCTTACTTTGACGAATTTAAATACCGTTAGAACCTGCATATGCTGAATCTACTTCAAATTTATTTTTAAAATACTGTTTTTTGCTCTTTAAACGCATACAGTATGAGCTTGGTTAATTTAGTTACAATAATACCTGAAGCAAAACATAACATTGATTCGTATTCTGGAATACATCAGAAACTTTTATTTTTAAATCTTGAAATAGTAAAATTTAAACCAACAAATATCCTGTCGATTCTATTATGGCCTAAGAACTACTTGAAGAGGATATCGTATGTGTAGTACGTCCATCTAATACTCATTCAATCTATCATAGGTCTTCACAGAATGTCATTATTACTTGCAAATAATGATGTATCCACGTCAGGAAAAATAAAGTAAATATCAGAGTTGTATTAAAATCGAAATAGAATCAGCTTGCATGATTCTGCTGCGAAGCTAAACTGTAATGATTTTTCGAAAATTCTTCACATTGAAACGTTGTACTGGATAGAACGTAAAGCCTAGCAATACGAACCAAATACACTCATAAAAAAAGTTTTGTGTTATTTTATATTATTAAATCGTCCATTACAGCTAACTTCAGTCAAATGGATTATTTTTCCTGCAAAAGCAAGCTTTTCAGAACTCCAAAATAAAAAGCAATATTATCAAAACACAACAAAAAAACACAACAAAATGGACTATGTTCTAAGCATGAAGATACGAGCAGTGAGGATTAAATCAATTAATTTTTTCAAATATTAAGAACAATAAATTTCTCCAGAACTGCACAACAAATTTATAAAGATGAATTTCACTTTGAAAAATATTTTATATGTTTTTTTATAACCTTAAAGTGCAAATGTTCCTCGTGAAATTCTTATTTCACTATCAAAGTTTCCAATGTCACTGTTATCAAAATTATCAGTCAAGGAGAATAGAAATAAAGAAATTTTGAATAAAATCAGTATTGTAGATCTAATTTGCTAATCTTGTGGCTTAATTTCTTTCTTAAATTTCTTAATTTAATGTTTAAACGAATAATAATTATTTTTAAAAGTAAAAATTGTTTATCAAGCTGTTAATAATCTGGACATTTTTTAAAAGTCTGCAAATTGAATAGAAATAGTGAATGAACTTTGATAGATAATGTTTTGTTTTTTTTTCTTTTCTTTTAACTGCATATTGAATAGAACGTTTTAAAATTAAACATAATAACCAAGTCAAATATATTTCCTGAAAATTTAGCGATTTTCTTTCATTTTTGAAAGAAACTTTTCACTTCTTGTGTCATCATAACGCTTTACATTTAGTATACGCGAGTTTGACAGAGAGATGAATTCCTTAATATACGTGAGGGTCTTTTATTCTGTTGATTTCAGCCGGAACGATTTCTTTAAGTATCGTCAAAAATGCGACAGATAAATTCCTAAAAAAAATGTGTTATATAGCCAATAAATTCTAACATCAAGATCAAATTTAATTTATTGTGACTTGAGGGATATTTTATAGTACGGTACCTTAAAAGTACAAAATACGAAAAAAATGGGGTTTTATCATCTGAATAGTAGAATTTTCAGCTCCATACAAAAATCTATTTCATCATTATCTTTTTAGAACTAATACAAAGTGCAAATCAAAAATTCGGAACAATTTAAACTACATAACTTTTTAACTATAAATAAATTAGATAAATTCCTAAAAGTTGTGAATGATTATTTGATAAATTCTCACATCAAGACAAAATTCCATTTATTGTAGGTTGAGAGATATTTTATTGCAAGCAACTTCAAGAGAATAAGGCACGAAATCACTTTTTTCAACCCGAAAACTAGAATTTTCCAATCCATACAAGAATCCTTTCCACCCCAAATCTTGAGATCGCTAACAACTCTTGCAGTTCACTTAGTACAAATCCTAAGCTATAAATAAACACCCAATCACGGGTCGGATCTGTTTCTACTTTCTCCTTTGGATCCGGCACCAATTAAAAATCAATCAAAACAAATAACCAATAACAAAGCTTGCTTTTAGCAACGAGGAAAAGAAAATGTGTCGCCTCCACACAGCCAGAATAAAAACAATAAGCACCCCCGAGTTCTAATGAAAAGTAAATTAAAAACCATCTTTCACCCAGTGTGAAAGACTAGCGCCGCCCCCTAACGGTAGACCACTGACCTACTAATAACTGCACTTTCTACACATGAGCGCGCACGCTATGATTCTCTATATAAAGTGCTTTCCATGTTATGGAGAGGCATTTAAAAACAGCTGCTCCTCCACCTAACAGTACCAAAAAAATATTATTTTAAAGGATTATAAAATTTTCCAAGAAGATCTAGTGTTAAACATGTCACATCTGCAAGTAAGTAACTCGTGGTTTATTTTAAAGTTTCTCAAGTCTATAATTTTTTAAGTAAATATATTTTTAATATTTCATGGGAAATTTAAAATTTGTTTATGTTTAAAATTTACGAACTTTATTTTTTGAAGCCTTTTAAAACAAACGTTAAAAATATTGTATATCAATTTCTGTTTATATTATTATTTCTGTTACCTTTCTATTAATACCAAAAATGTTTTAATTTTTTTCTCTTTTAGATAGATAGAACGTCTTATTTTAAATATAATTTTCCGTATGTTAAATTAAACAAATAGAAAATATACTAACATTTTACTGATGTTGTTTTACTACTGTCATCAAAAAGTATGGAATCTATTTCATCTTTAAAATTCATAATTAATATGCATCACGAATGTTATTGAATTATTATATGACGTCGGATGAAGTTTGTTAATATTACAGACTGTTTACCTGTCTCCTATTTTTCATTTTTGGAACATTTTACCGTGGTTAATTCTCTCATGTTCTGAAATGTACGCCATTGAGATTTTGCAATCTTATGATCAGTGCTTTAGTTCTTTCTCCAGTGCTTTGAATAGAGATAATTTAATCTATTTCACACAATATATATTTCAATTGAAGAAACCCGCTATTCTTGCAACTAAGAAAATGTAATTATTTTCCAAACTTTGTCATTTCAGTCAACTCATCAGCGAGCATACATCTACAGTTGCACATGGGAAGCGCATAAATAAATTGCATATAAATTCAAAAGTTTATTCGTTCATAAGTTATCCAGACCAAAAGCATTACTGCAATTTTTTGAACCTGAGAAACGTATTTTCTAGCAAACTTTTGATGTAGAAAAGCCATTTCTGTCCCTTAAAGCGAAAAATTATTCGAGAACCTTACATATATTTCTATGAATAAGAAAAATTTAAGAAAAATAATCTGGGTAAATAAAAGGGAAAGATTCATAAATAGAAATCCAAACTACTGAATAGATAGATTTACTTCAAATTTTATTCACAAATAGGGTAAGGTTGCTTAAATCGTACCTCCTAAGGCAAAAAGTCTACAAATTGCAGGTTTTACTAAATGAAGGATTAAATTTTGCATTATTCACAACTTCTATAAATATTGCAGCTATTTATTACAAGTTCAAAATACACATACTATGTCGACGGAAATAAACAAATCTTAATGTAATAACATCTGTACGACTAAGGAAACCGGCTCTAATTTCGTACCACCTAAATCGTACCTTGGAAGCAAATGAAGCAAAAACACCTTGTATTACTATACTTTGAGTAAACTATTCGGTATTGAGTTAATTATCGGTCAACCCTTTCGGTTTTCCAAATTCATGATGTTTATTTAGTTCTAGAAGGTGACGTCGCAGTTTTGGTTTAGGAATATTATACTTTCGTTGAAGCCCATATTACCATTGGGTAATTTTCAGAAAGCTTCGCCTATATCTTCTTGTTTCTAAGTGTTATCGGTACGTTTTCCCACGTTTATGGCTCCTGCCTAAAAAAAGGAAAAAGCACATTTCACATTACATATTTAAGGAAAAGAATATTCTCTTTCTATAAATGATACGTATCTTTAGATGTGCAAGAGATCTTTAAGACGTAACTGGTACGAGCTAATCAACGGCAAGTGTAAAATTTTAACTAAGCATCATAGAATAATGAATTGAACCAGAGCGTCATTACTATTCAAATAGCACAGAATAATATCCTAAGAAATAATAACATGTTATAAATAATATAATTGTTCTACGTCTTGCAAAATATGCACGGAAACTATAAAGAAAACTACTGAAAACTTATTTTTCTTCGAGGTTAGGTTGTAACGCATCGACTCTCCGTTCTAAATAATGGAATCAACATCGCCGATGCTAGTAGTGATCGCACTGCCGTCAGCGTTGCTGATTCGACGAAAAAAAAGTCAGAATGAAATAGGTACGACTTAGGTTGTGGTACGACTTGAGAAACCTTACCCTATTATGAAGCATAAGAAAGATTTCAGTGAAGGTCTCGTAATTAATTGAATAGTTAATTTTTTATTAATTATAAACCTTTCATTTATAGAAAAGATGATTTTCTCTTTAGTGTTGTTATTTCTAAAAAACGAATAGATATTTTAAATAATTTATTTATTTGTCTCCGAGTTGCCACTCCTATGTATAATTAAATTTCGCATCATTCTTTAAAAATTATTCATGACTTATGGGGAAAATCAGCTTTCGGTATTTTTTAAAAATCGTTTAATGCATTCGATAATTTTCCGAAGATCTACGGCATTTAAAAATTATTTGATGCAACTGATGTTCTCACTTTAACTAAAAATAAAATTTAAGACGATAAGTTGATATTATGTGTTATAGCCCAGAATTTGACAATGATACCAGCAGAAACAAAATATTTAAATCCCGAGCTAGATAGTATTAAATAATAGCATTAATTATATCTATGTTGCAAGGAAGCGAAAAAATTCCCCATTTGTTTCAATCAATGCCGGCAATAAATTTCACAGACAGCATGCACATTTGCAGCAAGTTAGATTTTTTCTTGATATTATCTTGTCATGGCAAACTTGACATGGCAAATTTGCAGCAAATCTCCTGCAAAGTAAGATAGCAATAATCGACCACCCTCCTCTTAAAACAAGTTTACAGTTAATTTGACACGGCAAACTTGACACAATGACGAAACGAAAACTCCTTTCTTACCATTTTTGCTGGAGTCCCAACTAGTAATGTGACTAGCATACCGGCCCCGGGACCGTCGGTTCGAATCGCCCTGTCCTCTACAACTACACGGATCGTTAAAGTAACTTCCTTTAAAAATAACAGAAGGGGAAAGGCAAAGCCGCTGTCCTATTCCGCGGTAATAAAAAAGAATAATACCGAAGTAGATAAGGCTTTGAAGAAGGAGGGAATATACCCCTGACAGGAAGCTCTTTTTTTCTACTAGTTTGCAATGAGCTTGACACAGCAAGTTTGCTGCAAGCTTGTCGCATGGTGTCTTCGAAGCTTGCGATAACTTGTTTCAAACTTGTTAAGAACTTGCAGTCTTGCCGTGTCAAACTTGCTGCAAGCTTGCATAGAAGGATTGCTGCAACTTTGCTGCAAACTAAAATTTCTATCTGGGTTGCACTTCCTAAGAAGGTTTTAATGCTTATGGTCTGTAGTACCTAATCGTTATCAATTTAAAGTTCGATTTAGGAATTCGCATCTGACATTTAGCTTATATATATATATATATATATATATTTGATAAAATGTATGTTAGAAAAAGATGGCTCACATAAATATGTAAAGCTTCAAATACTGAAAACACAAACCAATCAAGAGCGTTTTGCCATGAGAGACTCGATTATGCATTTGTTCAAGACCTGCTGTTACTGAGAGATGGCTTACGGAAACGGCTGAGAAACGGTGATCAAATGAATTCTTGGAATCTCGATGAAAAACAACTCGTGGAACCAAACTCCGTTTATAAAACAAGTTTGGTACGATTCATACAAATAAGTTTTTCAATGTATGAATAATAATATCCTTTACAAATTTTATAAATGAAGTTATGACAGTTTATTAAGTTTTCAATTTTACTTCAAAGCCACATGTAATTAGCCAAAAACGCCGCACGTGCCACGCGTTTGCCACCCTTTGGTCCGCTAAATCATTTTACAGATGGTGTGTGTGTAATTATTATTCTCTTTAACAAATATCTTGATTTTTGGTCGTACATACTTTACAGATTTTCTCAGTCATCTTCGTGGTTTTTGGAATCACGGGAATTTTGGGTTATCCAGGATATGATGATGGCATTCATGGATATGAACCAAAGGTAAGATACTTAATTTATTGCATTGGTTACTGCAAAAGAATGTCTGTAACAGCTATCGACAAAACTTCCATTTTAAAGAATAATTTTTTTAAATTCATTAGCTGGGAAGAAGGATACTTTTAAAAGCAAAATAAGTATTCTTATGTAAATAATAATCTATGAGCGTATGCGATTTTTATCTGCAACTTGTCATAGAAAATTAGTTGTCAGAAAGTTAAGTGAGACAACATGAAAGTACCTAATGAAAAGTACTGAGCAACTCAATCAATCAGATATTCGTAACTTTCTATAAAATTTAATAAAATGCATTAGATTGATGAATAGGGGGAGGATCAATTTCATCCACATTACTGATCAGCGGAAATTTTGAAGATTCATTGTTAATATGATTTCAATCATTCAGGAAAGTCAACACCCATAGCTTACTGAGACTATTTAACCAAAAAAAAATACAGGGTGATCATAAAGTATTGGACCATTTCAAAAATTAATTTTAAAAACTAATAATGTTACAACTACAGGCTTTTTTTTAAATGAGAGCGCATTTTAACAAGTTTTTTTTTTCCAGATAGGTAACGCGTCGTTACGGTGGTCGTCGTAAATTATTGGACATCTCCAATTTTAGAGAGCCTTTATCTGCGAAACTATTAAAGCTAAAAGAAAAATAAAAGCATGTATTTGTAGGAATTTTATGCTCTTTAATTTTTAAATCAACTGTAATTCGAAAACTGAATAGATTTCGAGATATTCAAGAAAAACTAAAAAAGGAAACCAGAAAATTCGCATCAGCTTTTGCTGATCGGTAGCCATTACATGTGGAAATATCTCGCTTTAACAAATTTAGAACGCCGCAGTAGTACAGCAGCTATCTGAAAAAAATTATTTGCTATCTCATTTAAGAAAACGCAGTTGTAATATTATTAGTTTTGTTTAATTAATTTTTGAAATGGGTTCAATAATTTTTATTCTCCCTGTGCATAAAAACATACTTCGAAATATATCTAAAAATGTAGTAATTGTTTTTATCTAAAACAGAAATTCTTAAATTCTTTTACTTGCAATCTCTTTCTTGGGTAGAAAAATAATTTTCATGCCCTATCGAAGCAAAAAAAATCTGCTGCGACTCCACTGTTGGAAAAATAAATAAAAAATGAAACATTAATTAATGATGACTAAAAGGAAGTTCAATTAAAGTTTAACTTTTCAGACCAGAGTCTTTTCAACTGTGGGCTGTGACCTCAAAGGAGGATCATTTAGAAAAATACTGGGATCTTGAAAATTCTCATAAAGCATTTTTCTTCCAGATTTTTAAACATTTATAAGATAAAATGGTGAAGAGAGCCATTTTTGTTTAAAATATTTCGATAAAATTTGCTTAATAACTATTTTTAATTAAAAGTTTAAAAAAAGGTCTATTACTCTACTGCACTGTACGTTGTTAACATAATAAATGGAAATTTCTGAGAATATAATTATTTGAGTTGAAACTTTTTGATTTGATCTCGAGCAAGTTACCAGTTTTGTAGTCCTTTGAATTTCTGAAAGAAAAAAAAATGAAAACTTGTCTTTCTTTCCTTTCCTCTTCTCTAATTCTGTTTGCGAAAGGTTTTATTGGAGATAAACAAGCCGGATTTTCAACAATCCGTAATGCTGATAATCGAGTTAGTTATACTCTTCTGTACCTTGCAATTTAATTATAAAAAAAGACGCTTTTCAATCATCTTTTCTCCGTTTGCTGTGTCCTGGAGTTCTTTTACATTTCCATCCATTGTTAAAAATTTGAATGGATAATTTGAGTGTGCTATAGAAGCAGTAAAAATCATAATACGGGTAAGTTATTGCAGTGGAACACAGTATGTATATAAGCAAATAAAAAAACTGAGCTCGAGTACAACAAACGGAATAATGAACATCTTATTATCGCGCATTCTATAAATACTTCGGACGTTCTAAAACATAATAAGACTCTTCCTGGAGAGAATGTGCTTCTATCAGTGCTAATCAATTACGCAGTAGCTCAGGTTTACACCGAATAGGTTATTTAAAAGAATGTTAGATCGTAAATATTATTAATTTCATGACATTCATGTTGACCCGGATAGTATTTTTTGTACTATTCTCAATCACGATCTTTGTGTGAGCGGGACATTTTTTTTTATTTATAGCAGCATACTAGAATCGTATACAATAAGAGAATAAGTACAGAAAATGAACTGCAGCCCATAAGGAAGATATTAATAAAAAAGTAATCATTTATTGATACGAAATTAAAATAAATGCTGATTTATAGTAGAGAGAAAGAAAAACCTCTCAACTCTAGTTATACTCAAAGATATAAAAATGAACATATAAACTCTACTAACGATTATCACTGTCATAAAAATTTATTTGAATCTCATATATATAGTCTTTGAAGTTCTGTGAATATTCCGATGCTGATTAACACCAACTTTAATGATTAAAAATTTACGCTTATAAATTCATTTTGGATGTATACGTTACTATAAAAAAACCTTAAAATTGACAAAACTCTTTGAACCTATTACCACACAGATAGCTTTTGCATATTAATTTTATTTTTTGTTTCTCGAAATTCAATCTATAAATTCGATATATCTTATTCTGTATCAAATTTAGTATTTATGTAGGCAAGCCTGCAAATGAATCGCCATAGTACCTTAAAAAACCAGAAGAGAGTTCTCCCCTCGACTTTCTCATATATTCTCACAAAAAATATCAGTTACATGATAAAGGAACGCATAGTCCTTTCAGCTTCTTAGAAAAGTGACAACTGGTGTCACATGATCTGGGTGGTTTTTCGACTGACATCCATCTAGATTGTTGCGTTTTTGAGATATAGTGTCCACACTCACACGGGCAGACACACATACAGTCCATCCTTAGACATATTTGAGCCACACTTTGGCACAGACACATAATTGTGATGCAAAAATCACAT
This sequence comes from Araneus ventricosus, assembly GCA_013235015.1. NCBI lineage: Eukaryota > Metazoa > Arthropoda > Arachnida > Araneae > Araneidae > Araneus > Araneus ventricosus. The sequence continues at coordinate 308,528 of BGPR01000771.1, forward strand.
ATCAAATTCCACCCATCAAGACCGTTGCATGTTTCTGAGCTTTTGCTTTTGCAGGCAAGCAAAAATCGTTTTCTAAGACTCGGAGAGGTCTAAAGTGTAAAGATTCAAATCTCAAGATCAAATGTTTTCATTATTCAAATCATTTCTCTTCCTGTGCTTCATATACGAGAAAGAAAAATAGTAAGAGATTTAAAACAGGGTTTCCTAAACTTAATCCACTCAGTGTTCCTTTCAAGTGTGTAAAATAATTTCACAACCCTATTCCCATTCAAAAAATTTTAGTACGGTTCCTAAATTGAAAAATGACTAATAAAACGAAGCATTTATTCATCTTAACTGAAACTCAAAAGAATTAAAAGTATTTACTTAGCAAATTTAACCCTCTAAGTGTTTATCCCGCGATTTCCGCGGATAGAAAGCAAGTCTATTTTCTGCTGCATTCTGCGATTTACGCAAGCTAATGTGTTTGTTTTGTACTATCATAGCATTAAATTATAATATTAATAAAGCTTTGCATATAAATAAAAATGCTCTTCATTTCAACGTTATTTGAGCATGTTAGTAAACGTTGCATCTAAGTAGAAATTTTTAAGAAAATCGGCACTTCGAAGTTTAATAAAATCTTTGAAGTGAAATTGATTTTCTTAATTATTTTCATCAGAAATGTTGATGAATCTGAAAGACGAATCTACTATGAAACCATTCCGCAACTCCATTTCCAGTCACGACCAACAATTTAAAAAGCCCTGATCTAAAATGCTACTGAAAATCTTTTCAATATACATAAAACTTTTAATGGGGAAATTTGAATTAAGTGTTTGAAAAGCAAATTGTTCATAGTGTTAAATTCTTTTCACGTTGCTGTTCTTCAGTTTATGTCATCAGTTAGTGCAGGTGTTGAAACCTTTGTCAAGTAATTACTGTTTAGCATAAATCTAAATAGCTCACGTTCAGCGATTTTTGTTAACTTTTAGTTGTACATTTTTAATACTTCCTAAAAGAAGCCGAAAAATAAAATAAAATATTTTGTTACAATTATCCAAATGGTTTTAGAATGTACATAGATCCACAGATTTTTTTTTCTTTTACAGTTTGATTAATTAAATAGGAGATTGTGGCAATCTTATATATTTTGTTCACTTTTAATTTTATGAGACCTAAATTTTCAAAAAGGTTCTATTAGAGTGAAAAAAGGCCGGATTAGACCTAAGAGTACAAGTTTGCGAGTTTAAAATGAAACTGAAGCTACGTTTTAGTGCTTGAGGTTTATTCTTAAAACAGGCATGTGTTAGATAGGGATGGGAAAAACCTACCGGTTTTTGTCATTTCGGTTAACCGGTTTTTTCGGGGGGGGGGTTGCCCCGGTTATAACCGGTTATATTTTTTAAATCCGATAACCGGGTACAAAAACCGGATCGGAAGATAGGCTCGATTTTAGGTTCGATTAGACTAAAATTTACTAAGTTATGAAGCTTTGAATTTCATCATCTTAGGCCAATCAACGACAACCGCTTCCTCAAGGCGTCTGTTCTTTGGCGGATTACTGAAAGGGTTTTTATGGATAGATAAATATTGGCCAATGGATTGATTTCCTGTAAAAACGATAGTAATAAAAAGATTTGACTTCAAAAGGCGTTTGTTTTTTTATTAAAAAAAACGAAAACTGGTTATTTTCAGCGGTTGTAACCGGAAGTGAAAAAACCCTGAATAACCGAAAACCGATTATACTTGCAATGTCTGCGATCCGTAGTTTTATGTAATGATGTCAGTAGATGCAGTTCCAGAATAATAGTGAAAACTCAAGTTCACGCTGCGTGAGAGGTACTGAGAGAAATAAAATGGTTGTATACATGCCAAGGAAAGCTTAAAATCATTTATGCTTCGTGATATCAATAGAATTTTGTTTATTAAAAACACTAAAGAAAATTCAGCCGTTATTAATAAAGATACATTAAACAATGGACAAAGATAACTCTTTGTTGTCTTTATTAGTAAGAAAATTAAAAACAGCAACTAAAATAAGATATTGTCGGAAAATATCAGCTAAGTCTCCGAATAAAATAATGGATGTTTTACGTTCCCATTTAGGTAAGCAAAGAAGTCATTAATTTTTTAAAAATGAAAACTGCCATCATAAAAGTAAGCCAAACATATAATACTATAAATGGAATAAATACAAATACAAAAAGTAGTACAAATAAAAAAAAGATAACAATAATGCAGATAAAAATAAAACTATTCCAAGAATAATTTGAGAAATCCGAAATATCTACGAGAAGCATTGGGAACAACATAAATCCAATTCATCTTTTTCAAACATGATTTTTTATAGATGTCATAAAATTAGTATTTTTTCTTTCTGCAATAATATTCCTTTCAATAAAATCTGAGATTATGTTAGATCCGCTAATTTTTTTGCAAAATTTAAGAATCCCGGCTTTCAAAGTACAAATAGTCGGTTGTTGGAATATGGGGCTTTTCGTTTGCAGTGTGTAAGGAATTGCAATGTTTCTTATTTTCCTGTCATTCGCTAACAATCCTGTTTAATATATTTTTAAAAATTTAATTGAAAACACGGATGGAAATTAATATTGTAGATATTCTTCTATGTTCACGGAAAGATTCTACATATTCATTTATGATTTAAAAAAAATGAATCTTACTGAATACAAAGAGAAAATTATCTCCACATAATCTTACGAAGTTATTTCATAGAACTGTTACTATAATTTTTGATTATTTATTTATTACTTATTTTTAAAATTAGATTTATTTATTTTAAAATTAATAAAGGCACAAAAATTCGCTTTAGTGTTTTTTAATCGAATATTTATTTTCATTTTGCATCTTCAAATGATTTATTTTAAAAGAACAAATAAAAAAATGAATTTGTTTGTTTTAATTTTTTTTGTTTGTAAACATTTAACTAAAATAAGTTTTTTAATAAAAAAACGCTACAAACTAGTTATTATCAGACGTAATGCTCTTCAGGCGTTAAAGTAATTTTATTCTGATAATTAGAATATTTTTATTTAAATTATTGTATTAGACTAATATACTGTTAGTTAGGTAAAACATTATCTAAGAAAACAATTTATTTCTTTTTATCTAAATGAATCCAAGCGAAATGGCTACATTTTCTACAATTTAAAAAAATGTTTATCATTTAAATATGAATTTTTATATAAATCAGAACAACAATAATGTTTTCCCTCATCACAAAATCTTTAAAACAATAAATAAACTACTAAAGAGAATGTGAAAATTCTTCTATGCAAAAACAATGTCCCTGGAGAAACCAATCGCAAGAAAGCTTGAGGGACAAAAAAACAATTCGATCGTAAAAAGCTTTATAAAACTTTCATAATTTATAAATCATCGTCATTTCATAGTTTTTTTTAACCAAATGAATATATTTTCCATTTGAAAATTAATAATTCATGCTTTTATATTGCTCTATAAAAGTAAGGAACAATAAATATAAACTTTTCTTTCAGAAATAAATAATTGATTATCGATATTAATTTAGAGCTGTTAATAAATTGAATTACATAGTAAGAAAAATAATTTTTTTGTTTAAATTTTTTTAAATTGCACAAAAATTTAGAGATAAATAACATTTTCTTATTTTTTGTACAAAATAGTTACATTTTTACCGGTGTGAATCAAGATGAATTACAATAGATGGCGCCAAAAACAGCAGACAAATTTTAAATTTAAAAAATTATATTATTAAAAACTTACTATATCTCATATTTAAAAAAATTTATATGTATAAAATAACCATTTCAATTAAGAAAACTTTAAGCAAAACTGAATTTAATTTTTGAAAAAAGGAGAAAACTAATCAATTTATTTATGTCACCTAATTTATAGTGAGAAAGATTTATTTTAATTGATAAGTTTCTCAATAGCAAAATGTTAAACCATTAAAGATTTCGAATTCAGAGTCATTTCATTGTGTGAATCCTTAAAAGCATTTTTGGGTATGTAAAACCTGTCAGAATACACTGCATAAGTTCTGTATCAGCCCAGTACGTGTTACTTGTTTCGTTCCCGTCGTCTTATTCGATGTCATAATCGTACTAGCGTTTTGCTTTCGCGGTGTCTCTTAAAACTGGCGTCTGGACTGGGCGCTTGCCGCAATCATTGTTACGTCACTGACTGCCACGCCAGTAGTGCATTTATTTTCAAGAACTCTTAAAATTCTATTGTAATTAAAACATATCTACTTCAATTCTGGATCTAGCGGATACTTGATGAATTCAAGTTAAATAGTTAGGAATCAGACTTTAATCTTAAAAACTTTAAGGCCGCCTTGGCTTATTCCGGCATAGGCAACTCTATTATTCTTCAGGATTTATTCATTTCGTGTCGGGGTGAGAATGGAATCAAATTGGGAAGAATTAAAAACGCCACATTCCCGGTTTATTCGAATCGTCTAACAACAAGAACCTACACAGTTGAAACTAACAATTTACAAAAGAATTACAATACTAAATTAGCACAACTTACTAAATAGAATGACCATATTCTATGTGCAGGGCCGGCCCGAACAAAAACGGCACCGGATGCAAAGTTGACTTGCTGAGCCTTGAAACAAATTTAGTGCCATTATATAATTTATTACATTTTGCTATTTATTACATTTCACAATTTGGTATTGTAAGGACTATATATGAAAAAGACAAATAATTAAATTGTTCTTATAAAGTTAATATTTCAATCACACAAAAAATCGTTAATAAATAAAATATTAAAAATAATTGCTTCTTAAATATAGTTTAGTATGTTAGTTACTAAGATTACATCATGGGATTTTTTGTTTCATTTTCTTACATGTTTTATAACAAATTCGTTAACAATATCATCATAAATTAGCTTTCCGGTGAATTCGGATTCGATAGACAAAATGTCTAAGGAGGTAAATCGTTCTTGATTAATTCTATATCTCGAGTAACATTTATTATTTTCAATCTTGAGAAAGTTCTTTCCGTAGATGCGACTATGATTGGTAAGATCAATATAACTTTCAGTAATAAAATTTGCATATAGTTCAAATAAATTAGTTTTAAAGAAATATTTTAATATTTGTAATATTGAGTCCTGGAAGGAAAAATTCGGCGACGAATTTTAATTTCGTTAATTAAATCAATGCAATCAATTTACATTTTGAAAAATCAATCAGCGGGTCGGGGCCTTGCGCGCTTGCACCGTTCGAAACCTCCGCGGGAAGGCACTTTCTATGTGTAGTAAAAGGTGGGAAGAACACATTCAAAGCAAAATTTAAAATTATTTATCTAATAAATCTTGTTTCATTATGAACTATTCACTCTTGAGTAAAATATTGGATTGTCTGCAACATTTTTACAACCCACGACAAAGCTTCGAAATTTATGAAATCTCTGCTAATCCGGGATGCCTCGATATTTTATTTAAGTACAATAAGAAGGCGTTGATTTAGCCTGTCTAATCATGTTTTAAACTATTATAATCCGTTCCAGTACCCTCCCCATCCATATGGATTCGGATACGAAATCAAAGATCACCTTGGGAATCAACAATACCGAAAGGAACACAGTGATGGCAAGAAAGTAATTGGCAGCTATGGATTCACGGATTCTCACGGAATTCACCGATTTGTGGACTATGTGGCCGACGAGCATGGATTCAGAGCTAAAGTCAGAACCAATGAACCTGGAACAGCCAATCAGGATCCAGCCAATGTGCATATTCAGTCATCAGCTTATCATGGGCCTATTGGAGATTATCACTGACGCCTGCGAAAGAGTAAGAGATTTATCAAAGCTTTAATATGTAAATAATGCTTCTAAACCTCACTAATCTGTTTATTAATTCTTAAAAAAGGAATTATATATTTCTCATTTTTTTAATGAATAACGTAATTTTAAATACATATTAATAATTTTGTGAACATATATTCATCGACAAAAATATGAGACTTCAAAAAATATCAGTAAGAAATTTTAAAAAATACAATTTTATGCAATCAAAGCCTCCTACAACGCAGTTAATTCGTTCCGTATTGTTTTGAAACCGTTAAGTAGAATGGCTACCGTTTTTTCTGCAGATTGAGAAATTACAATCTCTTCACTATGTTTATACCGTGCTGGTAAAATGTTCTGCTGTAGAATGGTTCTCGCAATTTTCGCATCTCATTATATAGAAGCCGTGCTTTTAGAATGCTATGTTCGTAACAGGATTGACTAAAAATTTTTCCATAGTTTTAGTTATGGTATATGGTGTATATATGTTATTTTCATCAAATATGAATGAAATTTTTAATAGCATTTATCTACTTTTATCGAAGTTAAAACATCTGTAAAAGACCAAATTTCCAGTTGATTTAAATCTAAAATGAATTTTATTTTATAAAAATATTTTATTGGAATTTCTTGAAAAACGAGACTTTTTTATCTGCTGATATTTTTGTCATCAATTATTTTGTTATCGCCTTATTAATACAAATTAAAAAAATAAATGACATTCAACTATAAATTTGATTAGCCACAAGGACCGTGATTCATATATTTTGAAACAATTTCGAACAGTACAGAATCGTGTTGTAAATCGGGAATCTTCGCCCTGGTAACATTGTCTACATCTCCGGGGCGCATTTTCTCTTTTAGCTATATCAGAATGTGAGCATGCGGAAGACCCCTTTTTGCCACTCGATCGAATACATCGAGAAATTTACGAATACATCCAGAAATTTTTGGTTAAGTTTTTGCCTAAATACTCGAGCTATTAGATCATGGCGTCCGCTGGTGATTGACCGTGGGCAAGTTCTTTAATTTCAGACCATGCTGTATTGCAGGTGAATGTCTGGGCGCCCGTACGATCGTACTTATGTCATGGCATCCTGTGAATACTCATGCATATGCCTTGGACTACCTATGTATGTTGCCAGAAGAATGACCATTCTGCCAATATCTGTAACATTTCCGTCGTTGGTTATGGCGTCTCTCAGGTGGATGTATTCTTCTACTCGAAGTTTCTGCTGATTCAACTTAATATATAAAAGACGTTCACTTTCTATCTTGGCATGCATGTCTACTTTGTATTGATGGAAAGGTTGTCGATAAAGTAGAATGTGATTGGATGACTCTGTCCGGGTCATTATACGAAAAGCATAGAATTCCATGGCCGAAATTTTCTTATTTGTTGTTAATCCCGTATCTGGGTTTGTGTGTTTTAAATGGAAATGGTACCCGTCCTCTCCCTGCCAGAAAATAATTGGATACTGTAGAGAGTCATAAGATCGATGTGCCTCTGCAATACGTTCCAGACCTTCACCTCTTTTCTGGATAATTATATCCCTCCGATTCGATCCACCCGCAACCATGAATATTTCCACTTCAGTAACTGTGGGTGCGTTGAAACGTCGTTCATGTTCTCCAACAGGTGTTTTATCCGCTCGGATTATCAACTTGCACTGATCAGTGGACATACGTTCTAAAGCCATTTTAAATTATTGAACCAAAGCGTTATGTTGATGCAGGAACCTTTGTATATATAAAACGATTTATCTTCTAGTGCCCGAAATCGATTCACAGCGTTGGTTGGTTTCAACGTTCTCCTCACCAATGAAATAAATTTGCAAACTTCGGAACCCTATCTTGGAACGGAAGCAATGATCCAATTCTGTGGTAGATTTGCCCTTGTATTTTAAAAGTTGGCATGAATCCTTCTTCTCGAATGACAGCAGTGGTTCCAAATGATGTCATCTGAAAACATGCGTTATATTTTCTAATGTTTTGAAGGAAATGTGTAGATTCAAGAGTTACTCCAGAAATGAGTGAATACAATGGTTCTGGTGGTTGATCAAGAGAGGGTAATTTTACTTTCCCGTTAGAGCAACACATTCCTAGCGTTTCACACTTGAATTTTTTTAGCTCGACAATGCTTACATATTAAGTTCATTTTCTCAATAGCTGCTTTGGAGTGGAGCCAATAGTCTTTAGTTGGATCATACCTAAATGCCTCCAGATAGAGACCCTGACGCATGCTTGTTTGTCTTCTATTTACATGTTGTGATCGGTCAACACACAATCGCTGTTCTCGATAATCAGGTAACTCAGATGTTTTTAAGATTTCTACCCTAATGAGTTGTTGCTGTAGACGCTGTTGAGTTTGTATTGGTCCTTCAGATGCCCGTAAGTTTTCTTGTCTAATGCGTTGTTTCTGTAGACGCTGCTGAGTTTGTACAGGTTCTGCAGACGCTTGTATGTGTTCTTGCATAATGCGTTTTTGCTGTAGACGCTGTTGAGTCTGTAAAGAGCTTTCGGGATTTTTTCCTGATGTGATTGATCCGAAAGAAGGCCGTTTCTTATGAGGCATTTTGTAAGGAAGAAATAACCTTACTTAATTTCACACACATAGTATGTATATGTATTAACACAAGCAGACATTTTAATATCAACTCTTCAGAAATCAGAATTCCAACTCCAAGAAATTCAAATAACGTGCAAATAAATGATAATGCAACGTGATGATGCCAACGCGGATTCAAAAATAATTTTGCCGAGTTTTAATTTTTATTTAAACCTTTCTAAATCTAAGGAGCTGAAATCGCAAGATCACAAAACCAAATATCCACAGAAAGCAACTTAACACTTGTAAAAGTACCCGTTTATTAAACATTGAAATATAAAAATCTAAGGAGCTAAAATCACGTGATCACAAAACCAATGATGCAAATATTCACAGAAATCAATTTAATTTTAAGAGCAAGTGTTATAAAATAGAGAAATATATAAATTATAACTGTTTAATCACTCGCGTGCTTTTGAATTTTAAAAGATATTGGAATAAACAAAAGCATTCTTACAAATTGTGTTTAAATTAATTTTCAACAATGATTTAAAATAAAAGAAAAAGGTGTACGGAAATGGGACAGGTGTCACTGAAAAGCTAATTTTTTTAATTTTAAGATGGTGTAAAAATAGTTTCTGGGCGATGAAAGGTTCCAAGGTGACGGCGGAAAAACGATAAAACATTTAACCCCCTTTGGGTGGAGCAAGCAACTTTTTAATTGCTCATTTAATCCTTATAGATGCTAAGGAACATATGTACCAAATTTCGTTCTAATCCGTCAAGAGGTGTGGAATTGTATAAGGTTCAAACACACAAACATTGAATTTTATATATTAAGATAACTTTTCTAGGTTATATAATTCGAAGACGTAAAAAATTTATTTCGTTTAATGGAATAAATTCATGCTACGTCTCGTGGCAAAGCTAAATATGTTTATCATCTAACATCCAGCTGCACGTTGTCTTACAATGTGCTGCGACTTGAAATTACCATCATCAAATATGCGTATATTTCAAAATAAAATGAAGTAGTGCATTTGATTGGTATCAGGGGGGCATGAGTTGACTCCATTCGAAGGATAAAAAAATCAGAATTTTAGTTAAGCATCTTCACAAAACACTGTCAATATTTTATTTCGAATCGATGAGGAAGACTTGGAACTAGTTTTAATTACTACTAAAATACATCAGGGTGTCCATAAAGTATTGTCGGGGTATCATTTTTTCATAACTTTTGATCAGAGAATATGACGATAAATATTATTACATATTCATAAGGGTTTTTTTAATAACACAAACATAGTTAAATAATTTCCACATGACAGCCCTTCGCGGAATGTAACCCATTGGCAGGAAATTGAGTTCAGCATCGATGTGTCTAGGTTAATTTAGTAAAATCAATGCGATCTTTAGACTAGAGAAGTTAGGTATCAGGACCGGCCTCATTAGATGCGGGGCCCAAATGGAAATATTTTGGATAATCCCAATATATTTAAGTTTTAATAAATAATACATAATAAATAAATAAACAATATGAAATTTTAATAAATAAAATAATATTTATTGTAAAGATTTTAATAAGTTTAAAATAATAATTTTAATAACTTACTTAAAACATAAATTTTCAAAAAAATCAAGAAATGCTAAATTTTTTTATTGTTTTTATGATTGGGTGCTTTATAGAGCAATTAAGTTCTTGAGGGAATTAAGATCCTTATAAAGTTATTTATGCATGATCACTGAGGAACACAAAGTACGGATGTATTTAACTAAAGAAAACAATCACACCCAGGGGAAAAAATTACACTTTTTGACTTCTGAAACAGTCAGCCGGCTCCAAGAAAAAATTGGTTTGTAAACGAATTTAAAAGCCTAAAAAATTTGCAGAGGATAATGTTTTGAAATCAAAATGATACACGATTTTAATTTGCATAAGTTTGAGTACATTCTTTGTTGCATTCTTGAGTGGGGTCCTGTTTGGGGCAATTGGTCCAATCGGCTAAAGACCGGCCCTGTTAAGTATTTGTGTAACTTGGACGAAATAAGAACAATAAAACTTCTAAGAGATCACAGCTGTCAAAACCCTTTAGTACAAAAGCAGTAGCAACCTTTCGTGGAACGCAATATTCGAGACTGAACTCAATTTCCAGCCAAATGTCTATGGGTCACACGCCGCGAAGGACTGGAAATGATTTAACTTTGTGTTATTAAAAAAATATGAGTCTCGTGTTGAATTTATGAATATGCAATAATATTTATCGTCGTGTTCTTTAATCAAAACTTATGAAAAAAGGGAACCCCGACAATGATTTATGGTCACCCTGTACATTTAAGATCCCTCACTGCTTACTGATATTTTTTTCTTTCATTTTAGAATTGCTGCCTCGCCGAATTATTTCAAGTGACAAACTGTACATACAATGATATTCCCAATGATCGTCTCTTCATTTCATCCTAAAATGTTGCCAACATTTATATATTCATCAAATTTCCATGATGAAATTTCTTACAAGCTTTTGTACAAAACTGTTCAAACATATATAGGCCTATATTGTATAGAATATGCTTTTGTATCGCTGGCTTATATATACTTTATCCCGTATTCATTTGTTTGATGTGATGTATGTTATTGTGATATGTAAATAAATGTGTGTCTTTGCAAGAAATCTTAACGTTTATTTCTTTAATGCATCTCACTTCTTCTGTAGAGATTCTTTTTAAGTGATACAAGTTCTAATCAAGAGTAAACGCTTTATCTTTCATGGAATACACAAATATAGTTGGAAAATGTTCAAAACCAGCGAGCGCGTTCTTCCTTCGAGCTTCTAATACTATTCCACAATATGGCGCGTTTTGTACTTAGCTAAGTCGTATAGTAAAGATAATAGAGTATGCGCTTCGGACCTCTTTGTTTCGGCCAGTTTTGCCAAACATCTGATACAGATCTACAATTTTGGTGTCAAGATTCTGCACTAAATTTCATTTATCTAGTTAGGTGCGTTTTTGAGTTATTACATTCA
>BGPR01000771.1:331244-349670 GCA_013235015.1 Araneus ventricosus
TCCATGCACTTCGTTCAGTTATTATTGTTATTGTTTCCACTTGTGCAGAGAATGAAGACCCAATAGTTTTCAAGTTAAAAACAACTTCGGTTTGGTCCTTGGTTTGGAAGGAGTCTAAGAAATCCATGCGTGATGACTTTCTATTTTTTTGTAAGAAATGAAGGTTTAAATATAAGAAGATTTTTTGTCCTACTGACCACTCACAGACCCCTATCCCATATAGACATGTATGTGATGGCTCGTCCCTCATATATATAGAAGAATCCCCTTCTATGAAACAGGCTTTAAAAATAATTTGTTAAAGTATTGACAGAAAAGAGTGTGTTTCAAATATATGAAAAGTTCTCAGTTTACCAAAGCAAGGAAGGGAAGGAATTTGTAGAATCGACTCAAACTGATGAAGAATGAGAATTTTAGGCTCAAAATGGAAAACAAAAAGAAGAAGAAAACAAAGAGACTATAGAAGAAATGCTGACTAGTACAAGATAGATACTTAAAATTAGTGCAATATGAGCTGCGTGTAATATGAGAATTTTTCTCAATTCTCTATCTGGACTATTTCCTAAAATTTAGATGCTATCAGGAGGACACTATAATAAATTTTCAAAGGAAATGGGAAGATGATATCAAGGAAAGTGGAATATAACATGATAGTCGACAAATGCTGGATATAGAAGAGACAATCCCAGCAAGTTACGAAGAAAAACGAAGAAGTTTAGGAAAAGAGGAAGACGCTTTACTATAAAGGTTGTAGCTTTTATATATATAAACTCATTAATCATTTATTATAACAGAACTAGGATATGAATATAAATATGTATTTATTAGATTGAGAAAATAAAATTTAAATGTATAAGCTATTTATTTAGATTATTTCCTCCAAAATATGAAATCGTTTTCTAAAATCTTAATGTGATAGAAAAATGATTTCATTTTTTGAAATCAACATGAAAATAATATGAAGTGAATTACAAACTGAAACAATTTACAAAAGTAATTTTTGCAGGCTGTTAGCAGACAGTCAGAATACAAACTAAAAATCAAAATAGTAAAAGAAAATCTCGACTCTAGCTACTCTATAAAAATGAAAGGACGCCTTTGGTGAACAACTGATCATTTTATATTGTTCTCTTTTAAAAAAATCTTTAAAAATGAATCGAATAGATAAATACAGCTCTTAAATTAATTGTAGCTTATCAAATTTCAAAATCAAGCAGTACAACTAAATCAAACAGCAGTTATTCTTAAACTCCAACGAGTTCCATTAATTGTAAAACAAAACACTCAATTATTTTACACTCCCTTGTGGCTATAATCAAAAGTACTTGATTTTATATTCACAATGAATTAATACGTAAATATACGACCATTATAAACATTCCGTTGTTTTTTATCGATATAATCTAGTCTTTAATTGAAATCAATTAAAGAATATATAATATGCTTATATGTATAAAAATTTACATTCTGTTAGCATTTCCTGTTGAAGGAATATAATAGATGCCAATAAATAATTAGCTTTAATATTGTAAATGAGTCTATTTTTAGACAATGAGTTTAGTTTTGTTTCTACATAACAACAGATTTTATAGATCTAGAAATATAGTTTGAGAGATATGTATTAGAAAAGCTTTTTGAAGCTTAAACTGGATAGATTTTTTTTTAATTTCTCTACCTTAGTAGAAAAATTATCCCTGTATAAGTAAGCAAAAAACTGCATTCCTAAAAAATGTCCTGAGGACTGCGGAATAACGCAGGCGCAAAATAATATAACAACTTAAATTCTGGTTTGCAGAAGCTTTCACACCGCCTCCTGATCTTTTGGATTCTCCAATAACTTCTTCTATCAAAATCACACTAATTTAATACAATTCAATAAAATTTGTTGAATTTTATTAAAATATTTTAATTAAGATTTCTTTTCATTTACAATTAATTACCATTTATTCTCCCCCCCCGACCATAGAGATTAATATCTGTTTTATATTTTAATTAAAATTTCTTTTTTTATTTAAAATTAATTAACCGCTTAAGGACATAACCCGAGTTAACTCGTTCAAAATACCGAATGTTGCAAAATGATTCGGTCCTTAAGCGGGTAACATTTATCCCTCTCCTCATTCACCTTCCTTTACGTCATAAAGATACCATAAGTCACAACTTCAATCCAATATTTCGTGCTGCCATCTCTATGAAACAGATATAACTAATCTTTTTTTAAAGCGAAAATAAATCTACCCATTTCTGTGGGTTTTAATGTTTGACTAGTTAATGTATCCGTCGTTGCTTGGATTGAAAACATTTTCATGCCTTTTATCCATATAAAATTAACTATTTAATTAATTGTCACGAAACTTTCACTAAAGCACCTTCCTTACCCTCATTCTTTTGGAAAACGGATTCAGTTTGAATGTCTGAATGCTCTTTAGCTAAATTTCCGACATTCTCGCAAGGTATCGTTTTATACTCAGTTTCAAGAAATCAAACTGCAGAGCACTCAGACCACAGAGAAAAAGAATTCTTCTCTGTGACTCAGACGAATATATAAATCAAGTGACATAACAACTACTTATAACAAAGGTTACGGTTATTCGTAAATTAAATCAGTTATTGACAACTACGGAGTATAAATGTCATATGCGAGAAAGTAAAAAAAAAACATATTTAATACTGGCACTTGACGGAATGCCAGCACTGGCGTAAATAAACGCATTTGTAAAAGATATATTTATTTAAAACAGCAATTTCTAATAATATAATAATTAACTACACAAAATCCTCTTATCATAAATCTTTATTTTTTAAAATTTAAAACCTCTTATCTAGTCGAAAAAATACAGACACTACCAAACGATTTTTAGAAACAGCCGAAAGCTAACTTTTTTTCCTTAAGTTATTAATAATTTTTAAAGAATGGTTTAAAATTAATTAGACAGAGCGAGTGGCAACTCGGAGACAAATAAATAAAATGATTTAATATCTATAATGTTTTCACATTCAATAAGAATGACAATGGATTTCTGTGGCGTAACTACTTATGAATTTCACTTTCATTTATATAGATTATTATAAGTTCAATCACAAATAGAAATTTGATATATAAAGCTTTTTTCCTAAAATTAAAATAAATGCACCTGTAATGCACCATAAAAGTGAATTTTGCTCATTTAACATCAACCAAAATACTTGCTTATTTTAGGAAATATATATTCCAAATCATTTTCCTCCACTAATGAAAGCATGTTCACTGAAAAATTCGATTTCCTTCAGGGTGTTTTTATTTCAATATGAAAAACACTTTTTATGTAAAGAATGTAGGTTCATTATTGTTGCGAAATTTGGAAAGTGTTTTTTTAATTGAAAATCTATAAAAATTATGTTAAGTTTTTCCTCCTTTCCTTAGTAACCTTTTAAAACTTCACAATTTTAGATATTCTTAAAAAGAGCTATGGTCTGCCGTTTTGTAGCATTTGTTTCATGCAAATTTTAGTCTAAACTCATACGGGTTTTCTTAATCAGATGGTAATTCTTATAATTTCTGGTTTAAGAAACTCGAGATTTTTTATTTCCGCTATCGTGCAACATGAATACGTTTGATAAACATATAGATTTATGCAAAATAATACCTGAAGATTCTTTATTATCTTGCCTGAAGAAAACTTAGCAGTTATTTCTGACAGTATAATTTTTTTAATACAATGCCAAACTTCAGTAATATGATTTGAATATTAACGAAATTCCTTCCATTTTAATTAATTGGAATCTAATTTTTGCCAAAAGAGCGAGTTATTTTATAGACATCTGATACTATAATATACCAAAAACATTGATCATACATGAGGACTAATTATAAGTAAAGAAAAAATTTCAAGGAATATTCTCTCATTTTCCCGCCCCATTCCAGAGATATTTTTTATTTCTCTATTATTTATTTATTTATTTATTTATATTTCCTCATTTTCGAATAATGATAGCATGAAAACTTTTTACTGTTTTTAAACTGACAAAAGAAATGTTTTATACTTTTATTACACATAAAACATTTTTAAGCACATATTTGTTAAAATCTACATTTTCTATTGATTTTTTTCTAATCATTTGAAATTTTAAAATATTTCACAAAAAGCAAAAAAATTCGTTTCTAAGCTTCCGTAACATTGCAAAGTAACGCAATTTTCACCATTTTGTTTTCCTAATAATCCTCAGAACAATTCATTCATGTTGAAAAAAGACTCCATTATTCGCTTTAACTAAAATATAATGAGTTTCAACTTTTTCTAATACTTCCGTATGAAAAAATGTTTGAAATCTGATATATGATTTTAAAAAATGGATTTCATGACTAATTCTTAAAATCCATTTCATCCCTTCAAAGATTTCGATAGCTTTCCTTCAACAAATTCACACGCACATGTCGCTATAAATTTGACCTATAACAGACAATCCGGGCGGTTTCTTTCTTTTTTAATTCTTCCATCCGCTTTGGAATTGCTCCCTCCGTTTGAACAGAAGCCGTACCTATAATTTCGTAGAAAATCCGCAGTGGTTGCCTGAATCGTGTTGTGGTTATTCCAGTTGTGACGATGACTCAATGCCTAGACGAGTGATGGCTGTTAGCGCCGTAATGATCGAATTTTCAGAAAAGTTGCTCTAGAAAGGAAGTCACAATTCCTTAAGATGGTCTCGGTCTCCAAAATTATGTCTATTTCCTTCTAAGAAAGAAAGCATGCCCGTCACTGACATTTAGAAGCGGTAAGGAATGATTCTGTAGAAAGAAGTTCGAACTATCGAAAATTTTCTGTCTCTAGAAGCAGCAAATATTGTTCTGAGAACACAAATGTTTAAGCCTCTTCTTTTTTCTGAAAATGCAGTTTCTTTTTTACTTTCTCCTATATGAAGTATGTAAACAGAAAGTATTGTAATGGTCAAAAAATTCAAACTGAAGATTTTGATGAATCTTCATATTCCAGACCTTCTTGAGTACAAAAAAAATCTGATATAAGTCTGACTATCGGTCTGTCTCTCAAACTAACTTTAAAATGTATCAAGCTAGAAGTATAAAATTTGTCACGTAGTCTTCAAACCAAACCTGTAGGGGTTTTTTTCGAATTTTGGACGAAATCCATCCTGTTCTGAAACAGTCTGTCCTTCCGTGTGCATGTGAACACGATACCTCAACCCATTGGCGTGATGTGGAAATTTGGAGGGGGGTGCCAGCTTAGGTGTCGTCCTCGTCATCTGACGGAGGTTCAAAATTACGAGATCCGTCCCAAAATAGCCCTCGTGTTGCTTCAAAACGGGACGTTAATATAACTAAACTAAACGATACCTCAAAAACGCAATGAGCTACACAGATGAAATTTGGCATATGGTTTTATTATTCAAACTGAAGATCAACACAACATCATTTTTTGGACTGGATCCGTCAAAGTGTTGACTGTCTGTCGATCTGTCTATTTGTCCATGTGTGAAAAAACGCAACAAGCTAGATTGGTGAATTTTTGTGTATGATCTTTATACCAAAACTATAGATCTCTGTTGAATTTAGACTAAAACCGACAAAAGCTAGACTGTCTTTTTTGTTTGTAGCTCCGTGTGTTTGTGAACACTATAATTCAAATGCACAACAAGCAAGATAAGTGAAATTTAGTGTGTGGTCATGACACCATAATTGTAGAATTGTACAAGTTTAGGAATTAATCAGTCAATAAGAAGTCCAAAATGCCTACACGATTCTATTCACTATCTATAAGACGAAGACGTAATCCTAATCCTCCTAATGCGTTTCTTGTGAGACGAGAACAATCTCATTGTAGAGGAACATCAATCAGCATGTATCCACCCAGACTGTGATACACAATTCTTTATTTTTTTATTATTATTATTTATTTTTCATAATTTTTAGTTTTCAGTGTTGTTCTTATGTTTGTTCTTGTCCAGTGTTTGTTTCTTTTTCTATCCTTATTATTTGTTTTTGTCCCTGTTATATGTATTTTCCTTTTAAAAAAATAAAATTCACCTCCATCCATCAAAACCGGAAAGGAGCCAAATGGCTCTAAATACGGGGGATGAAGTTGGTGTAATTTAATATCTATAAGACGAAGCAAAACAAAGTATACTACAGAGTCGAGAAGAGAACACTCCCACTGGTTAAATTAATTATCAGTAAGTATTTAAAATTGTTTTAAAAGAATGCATCTTGTTGTATCGACCTTGATTAGGCTCCAACACAATTCGCAGATTTTGAGGAGCAACAGAAAAAAAATTATTTATCTTCTTTAGTTATCTGGATCATTATTATCACTTGTAACAAAGGAGCACTCAATGCTTATCATCTCTTGTAAGGAGCGAGCATTTAAATCTCAACTGAACAGCGCATCGCAAAGGGCCACAAAAAAAAAAAAAAAAGTTAACTATAAGAAAGAATGTAGAGAACCGAAAGTAATATTTGCATTTTATGTTTATCTTGAACTCTATTTATGATCGATTAAAAATAATGACGATAAAGAAGTCAAATAATGAATTATAACTCACAAGCTTTGATACTTTCATCCTTTTGAATGATTTTTATTTCCTCTACACTTGCATCTCGCAATACCAAAACAAAACCCAAGACTCTCCTTATTTAAAATATTGCATTAATAAAACAGTTTTCCGAACAACCGAAAACCGAACCGAAACAGAAACACGCATTTAAATAATATGAATAAATATGCTACTTCGACAGAACAAGCATTAGTTCAACTTTGTAGAGAAATGGAATATCACAACATTATTAGAATAAAAGCATTACTATAATACCAACATGAGTAAAATAAAAACGTTAAAGAATAAAAACTACATCTGAATGAGTGTTGCTGACTTGAGAATTGAAAAAATCAAACTAGAATATTAAACATCCATTTTTCGTTCTTAAAGCAGACGATATATGAATTTAAAAGAAAAGTAAACCACTGTAATTCAGAGTACAAAAAATAAGAAGGAAAGAAAAGCAAGTAAAACGAAAATGAAAAAAAAACATTGTATATTAACAAAAAAGAATATTTTCATAATTATAAATATGAAGAATATCGTTTCGCTGCTATCTAGTGAAAGAGTTCAAAGTTTTTAAGAATTCATTTGAAAAATCAAACGGGTAAAATGACAAAATGAATCAAATTAAAATTAGCTGTCTGTCACAATGAAACTGTATTTCTGTATATCAACGACAGTATTGTCATCCTTTGAAATCAGAATTAATTTTTTACGGTAGTGATTTCAGTATACAAGGAGGTAACGAAGTCATTTTTTTATGATTATGACCTAAGATCCCCCCCCCTAAAAAGCATGATTCAACATCAAATAAGAAAAATGTGTTCAATGAAACATTTCATAAAATTTAAAATCAATTAATTATTAACACTTTCAGCTCGAAACTAAAAGTTAAATATAAAGTTCTAGTAACACCAGTCGACGAGGCAAGAAAACCCAAGACTGAATTAAAGCTTTCTGGAGACATGACAAAGAGAATCGAACGATAACACCAATAAGATAACACCAATCCTCTTCATCTTCAAAAGACTGCAAAAGTAATTCAAATAAGAAGCCTTCATCTTGGAACCGCCACATACTATACAGTCTTTTATCCTTTATTTCTCGTTAATGTGGAAAGAACAACGAATCATTTAGATTTCATTAGATAAAATCCATAGTTTGGAAAAAGATCCTCTAAACTGCGAAAATGTGTAAATAAAAAAAAATCAAGCTTGAATCTACAATACAGAACGCCTCTCTATATCCCTATTCCTGCAACCATTACAGTTGCAGCACCAATTGGGTGGGCATGGGATGAATCCACATGACAAAAGAACTGAATGATTAACAAACATAATTTTATTTTAAAATTAGAATACAGCTAAAAAGAATAAAGTATAAGAGAAACAAAATTATCGTATTGAAGATAAAATAATCTCTCTCTGTGATTCTTAAAACTTCTTAAAATAATATATATGCTATATCAATTTGTATAGATACACTACTGGCCAAAAGTATTGCAAGACTGGTAAAATACGAAACATTTGGAGTTAATTTGAATACGATGGTTCACAGTCAGTTGTGGAGAATCGTGGGACGTACAATCGTGGGAACACACATGACAAACCTCCCTCATCTTCAAACAGAAATATTGAATTTTATAAAATTTGAATATCCTGAGTATCCATATGAAGTTATAAATTAAATACGTATTTAAAATTGCAATTCGACGTTTAATACTCGAAGATTCAAGTTCAAAAAAATATTGACTTGTGGAAAACCACTCACATTTTATTACTCTTAAGAGAACAACATAAATCCTGCTGGTTGCAATGCCTACAACTTTCTAAACCTTACCGGTATTCAAATGGAATTTTTATATAAGCTGTCTTAGATACTGGCTTCGACGTTATGAAAGAAAATTTTAAAAATTGCGCACACACGCAGTTAAAAAGTATTTACTACAAATATTCATATTTTCTCAAATATTAAAATTATTTACTTCAAATTTTAATACAATGTTTCTCTAACATATTGTCGAGGATTCTGTCAGTTTCGCAAAATTTGGCGTAAAACTCTGCATGTTATAAGCAAAAAACATGCAAAAAATTTGGGATGTTTTGAAAAAAAGACTTCGTATCTTCCCGAATATTCATGATATCTTTATGAAAAATCATGTAAGCAATGAAGAAAAAGGATTTATGAAAGATTCAAAACGTTATCAACTTCCTGAGAAACGGGTTGACCCCAAATATTTTCGGTCTTCATCAATTTGTCCCCTAAACGTACTCGTGACAAAATCTTCACTTTTAAACGTGAGTTCCCACGATTCTCCACAACTGATTGTGAACGATTGTGTTCAAATTAACTGCAACTGTTTTGCATTTTACCATTCTTGCAATACTTTTGGCGAGTAGTATACATTCATGTTAGCAATTATTATGAAACAAAGTTTGTTTTTAAAGCGTATAAAAGTCAACGAAATTCATAAGTTATCGTATTTCAGTGTTTAAATTCGAATGAAAAATATATAAGATATTTTTAAAGTTTATTTCCATTATTGCTCATTTATTAATCCAAGAGCGGCAAATAGTGAAGACGAACTATGGATACATACGAAGGTTAAAATAGCATCACTGTAGAAAATATATTAAAAACGTCTCTGTTGGTGGAATTTAACAGTTCATAACTGTGTTGTGCAAAGTCATTTATGTTCGAAACTACTTCTGTAAACTGCCACTGTAAATCTTGATATTTTTCAGAAAAATACTTGGTCTTTCACTGTATTGTTGTGAATATTATAAAGTATTAAGCATCAACATTATTACGAAGATCCATAAAAATATATACCAAAAATTACCTATACGCCGTCGCTTATTTATGTAATGATTCGTGAAGACGTAATAAATTACAAAATCCTCAAAGTTGTCAAAAAACATCTGTCAACGGTTCTGTTTATTATACAGCGTCAAGCATTGGTAATATTATGATACTCCTATAAAAAAGTGCACGCATACTTAAGTTGTGTAAACTATGCATTCTTTCAAGTTTGTTTTAAATCTCATGACTACTCATGCATGTCATTTCGCCGGTTGAATGCTATAAGTATATGTAATATGTTGCGAAATTCCCCTTTCTGATGTATTCTTGACGGGACTCATGGATAATTTAAAAAGAGATGCGATGAGAAAGTTTGGAATGTGTACGAAAGTCATTGAAGGATTATTTATGTAAACTGATGCATTTCAAACTATTTAGGATGAAATATTTCATTCTTGATTTCTTTTCTAAGCCGTTTGGTGTACTTTATTTTTATATTTCTAAGCAATATGTCATCCAAATCAATAGTTATCTAATCCTTTCAGAAATTTTATCACGAAAAAGTTACATTAATCTTGGGTACAAAAAACGCTTAAATTGGTTTTTCAATTTCTTTCAGGATTATCACAAGCATTTTTGGAATAAAATAGAATTTCTGTCAAGTCTTCATAATTCATACAGGTCGATACCATCAGTAAACACTATTTCTACCTCTATTTTACTCATACATAATTTGATCGGAAGAGTCCTTCTGACACCTGTGCTTACAGAAGAAAATAGGTGATAAAAATATTTTCTTTTGATTATTTTTAATTAAATTGATAGCCAGAAATGCTAAAAATGATTGCAATATTGTTATTATTAGCGAACCTTGCCTTCTTAAATAACATATTATTTTTCATAATCAGTAATCATATATTTATCGTTGTAAAAATATTTTTTCTTATGCAGTGTCACTTTTTTTTTCAGATGTATAATTACTCTACTCGGCATTTTCGGAAACTGTATTTTTTTACGCAAAGACTAATCTTTCTAAAACTTTTTATTTGACTAGAATTTCAAATGATACTTTTTCCTATTTTTATAATGAATTTCGTGTATTACAATTGTTTTTAAAAATTCTCGCAACAGCAAATCTGCAGTAAAATGCAAATTTATGCAATTAATTAATTAAATACAATAAATAAGAAATTTCTTATCTGCTCAGTTGTGCGACAAGTTCTTTGTCACTTTATTATTGATTACATTTTACAATAAATTTTGACTTATTCAGAATCGTTGGGCAACAAAATAATACAATGGGCGTAGAATGCTCTTACTGCTGAAGATAATTACATTTTGGGGATGCGAGGTGTAATGACTTTTGCGACCCTGACAGCAAAAATAAAATATTTGCGTAAATGGAATATAAATTCATATCTCTCCAGTTTTTGTAATGAGAAAGCGTATTTCCAAATTTCAGTCTGAATAATACCTTAAACATTTCGTTCATTTGTTGATATTCGTTGTTAATGAATGGCACCTAATATGTTGATCAAGGGCCAAACAATGTTTTGATATTTTCAATGTGCCAAAAGATTCCTCATGGTAAAAATAAGGTTCAAAATTACGAAGTCCTTTCGAAAAGAGCCCTTGAGTTGCTTCAGAAAACGGACCCTGATATAAACTAAACTAAACGAAGCAAGGTAGAAATAAGTACACCATATGCTTATTTTAAATCCAAGTGGTGGTGGTAGAGGGTTATACAGTTAAATTTATTTTACAATCATAATAAGAAAAGTCAAATCAGGAAAATTAATTAAGCTATGAAAAGTATTTGACTCGAAATTTAAAGGAGTGTCCTTTGACATTTTTGGTGGAAGTTGTGTTAATATCTGGAAAATCGATCTAGCTCTCAAGAAAATCTATACAATATGAAAGGAGCTAAATCAATAGCACTTCAATAATAAGCATTTTATTAGCTAAATAAATAGTCTAGTTTAATCGAAGATAAAAAAAATCATTAATGCAAAACGATCGTAACTTAAAAATGACTAGTTGAATAATTTGAAAATTATGAGATACCTTAGGAATAAATTTTATAAATAAGCTCTTTAACAGTTTTCAAGAACTTTATGAAAAGAAGAACAGTTTCCTAGACAAGTACGTCATCAAAATCTTATCTCTTTCTTAAGGGAAAAAAAGATAACAAAATAATATAAAATTAAAGAATTATTTAAAAAATTATGAATTTTAAAATAATGGTATCGCGCAACATTTAATTTCTGATTTACTGCAGATTTTGTTTCCGACTTATATGCAATTCTGTTTCAAATAACTAAAATCTTTGTAGACCAATTTAATGCTAACTAATTTTCTATGGCTCTTCTTTTCTTTCATCTCTTGCTTATTTAATAAGTATGAATGATTGTTTCATAATAGTATTTCCCTAAATGCAATCAACTTCTGTTGCACGTTTCGTACAGCCTGAAATAGATGGCTCTTTCAAGAGATAGCCAGTTTAGTTCTAAGAGGGTAAATATTTTCTATATATCTGAATATGAGAATATCTCTAAATGCAGTATCAAGCAGAATTGTATTTAGAAGTACAGGAATCTATATATATATAAGAGAAAGTCACTGACTCATCACCGAATCTCCCAAATCACCTGCCAAATTTCAAGTCCTCCACTCGGACTTGAAATTTTGAAGGTGGTTGCTTCTTGGGTAGTAAATACTCTCTAAGAAAGGATTTTTCAAAGTTTTAATTAGAATTTTAATTAATTAAAAATAAACTTAAATTTTAACGTTTTCTCGCAATAACTTCGGTTCACACAAAAACCATTTTAACATCATCTTAAAGTTAAAAGAATTAGCTTTTCAATGCCACTAATTTCATTTCCATGCGACATTCTGTTTAATTTTAATGTATTTTTGAAATGTTTTCAAACCCACTTTCTAATAATGTTTTTATTGTTGTTGAGAGAAAAATGGAAATCCAAGGGTTGCTTAGACTCCTGAGAAGTGGTTCTACGTTCTGGAGACGAAAATAAGGAGAGTAGTTTAGCTGCTGGCCGAAGAGCCAGAGACACAGGAGAGGGCAAACGAAATCAAAGAAGGACATCACAGCTAAAAACTGTTTAATTAAGTTTAAAGTGTTATAAGTAGGTACTTAGTCTTGAAAACATTTCTACCCCCGAGCAACGCCGGGTATATCAGCTAATATAGCTAATCAGTATCAAATTCTCTAAATACAGAAAATCAGGACTCCTTCTATATAAATGAACACATCTAAGTGATTAAAAGATCCAAAAGGAATTATCTAGTTCAGTTTCTACTTTCTTGCTATATTCAGTTGTTAGAAAAATTAAGTTCTTACAATATATTTCAAAACCGATAATGATGTCATTTGAAGAATTTATTTATCCTTGTTTTACCTAAGACATTCTCTATTATACTTAAAAGGTCAGTTAACTTTGAAACACATATTTTTCAATTATTTATTGCTGAATAAGACGTGTAATTTTGTTGAATTTTAAAAAGAAAACTGATTGGAATTTTCACAAAGATGAACTTGATGATAGATTTGAAATTTATTTTTCAATTAAATTAACCGTAAAATTGCCATATAATTAAATATTTCATAACATTTTACTAAAACTGCTTGGGAAAGAAGGAGGCTTGTCTCTTCATTCTCTAATTACATTTGAGAATTAAAAAATGGAGCCTAGCGAAATCAAATTTCATCCAAGACGTAAAGAAAAATGTTTAGAAAAAAACTTGAATCCTAATTAAATTGCTTTTTGATTCCTATCCTTCATCCAAGATTCCTGCCATCTTAGAAAATCTTCGTCACGCTTAACCAAGTTATAGTGCATAAAAAACTTTCTTTTCGACTAATGTTCATGTTGAAGACTTCATCAAACAATTCTTCCCTTCATTTGCTGTCGATGATATCCCAAACTTAATTATAGCTTTCGTCTTCAGTGCAATTAAATCCTTGTTGAAATCCGTTCACTGTTTCATGCCGTTCTCGCTTCAGAGAGCAGACGAAACGAAATCTTCTTGAGAACAAAAAGAAAAAAGAATTCCGTCTTCTAAAACGTCATTTTATAGTAGATCAGATAAAACTTGCGAAATTTCCGGTGGCGCGAACAGAGGCATTGACCCTCCTGCAGGATTTAATGACACAAGAGTTGGGTTGTACGATAAAGGGGCTGATGCAAACGCCAAACGATTGTCGACTTCCTAATATTGTGAACCTGCATTTCTGAAATGTACTTTTACGGAAGCGGAACAGATATTTTAGGCGATTAGAGTAATCTCAAACAGGCAGGTGGTTCACCACGCATAGAGCAATTCATAGTGGTGATAAATTTCTTAAAGCTATAAGCTATTTATAAATGAAGCTCAAGATTGTGGAAAAGAACAAAATGGAACTCTATAACCGGTTTTAATAAATGCAATTAAATTAACCCTGTGGCATACGATTTTATTTAACCTCCTAATAAGATGCCACCACCCATTTGGGATATTCATTATTATTTCAACTATTGAAGATGGCAAATGATACTTAAAACATTTAAGCGTGTCCAGATGATTTTTGTATTTAAAATTATTCGTTACGTTGATCTAAATACGGTTTTAAATAGCAAAAATTCTGTAATTCGATGCGCGTGTCTGAGACGTAATTGTATGTTAAGGGGTTAACTTTTACCTTTATATAAATCTTCTTTTATCTATATGTTACCTTGATCATAGAAAAATTCTTGTCTATTTTTCACGTGAACTCGTTCCGAAAAAAACTCTATATGAAATTAAATAATGTCTATTAATTTTGCATGTAAAGGGCTATTACAGATTGGATGAGTTTTATAAATTATGGAATAAAAGATAATTTGGTGAATTCATAAGATGGCATGTAAATCAATATGCCAAAAATGAAAAGTATTTTCATTAATCTATCTCTCTTTACTTTTATTATAGGTATTTTAAGACAAAGGTTTTAATTGCTGTATTTGGGTTAATTGCTCACCATTAGGAATAATAAGAAAAATTCATCAGGACATAGGAAACAATCCAAAATGCATCTAAAATGTAAAAATAAAGAAATTTCAGATGTCAATCGACAAGATCTCTGAAATGAAAAAATGCTGGTAGTTTTAACCTTCATTAATGAGTTCTATCCTTAATACCACATAATCAATGGACAGTTTTGAAAATAATGTTATTTTCAGATCGAGAACCTTCAAAAGAATAAAGGCAATTCCACAGTTTTTGAATAATTGAGCAATTCTTAGTTTCCGTCAGCTTTCTTCAGTTAATAAATTTCACTTTTAAAATTCTGAAATATAACAAAAAAGTAAATTCAAAATTAAAAATAAGTTCTATCAATATTGCCTCAAACACAAATCCAAGTACTACGGAAGACTACATATTCTAATGTCTTTCTGTACGCTTACCACCTGTCGTGCGTCTAGTGTGTCACCATTATTATCCGAAGGCTATTATACATATGGATTTATTTAAAAGATGCATGCGCACCTGGGATGGCAGGCAGTAATTGTATAATTGAATTTCACTATTGTTCTTAAATCTTCCATGTGCTATTGGTAGACTTTGGAAGTTTTATCAGTATCGATAAACCACGATTTAAGTTATCTATTCTCCTTTTCGATATTGATAATTTATTCTACAAACTATTCCATATCAATAAAGTTATCTCAAAACTAAGATTTCAGTCCATTTTTTCTAGAAATAAAGCCTGGAAATGATAGTGATAGAACGTGGATGGGACAGAGTTCATACATTTAAAATTTGAAGAGTGGAGTACAAAAATCATGCTAATGCTTCCAATAAACTATTTCAAGTAATTTAAGAAAAGTTTACTTCCTTTTCTACTATTTTTTAAATTCATTTATAGTTTTATTTTATAGCTTAATTTTTTAAAAATAATTCTTATTACTTTTGTATGAAGAAAGTAATAAATAAATCTCGTATATAAAAGATTCTCTATAATTTATGAAGACTTCAAATTTTTTTCAAACAGCCCTGACAAAGTAAATAACTTTTTAGGAAGATAAAATCTTTCATCGACGAAAATGCGTGCCCATTTTTATGCTACTCTAAAATGTATTATGTTATCTACGTCATTCCATTCGATTCAGGGAAAACTATCCACAAGAAAAATTAATTGGATAATTTTATACTGATTCCACCATGTAATGACTATGTCAGTAAATCATAGTACTTTTACAGTGATGTCAGTAAAAGAACTATGACTATGTCAATAAAAGGTCAAATTGGAAAAACAAATATCGAAATAGGAAAGATATCCTTATAAAAAAATACAACTAGGTTCATCATTTTTTTAAATAGAATGTAAAAAAGGTGAGAAATATAATGTCCACAGTTGCGAAAGGTCAATTATCAACGTTATCTCCAAAAGTTATTAATAATTTTTAAAGAATGAGATCAAATTTAATTAAACATTGTGGCGTTTTAGTTTCATTTACATAGGTTTGCAGTCGAAGGAATTCCAAAATAAAATATTTCTATCGTCTGCACCTTTATTTTTCGTCAAAATGAGAAAATCTGTTGCACCAAAGATTTTTAAATCTCGTAGTTTCTAAAAAATTACAAGCTGTACAAACGATTTTTAAAAATCACAGAAGGCTAATTTTTTTCATAAGTTATTAATAATTTTTAAAGAATAATACAAAATTTAATTAAATAATGTGAGTGGCAACTTATATACATATACGTGTTTACTACATGGAATATCAAAGTAGCCAAGCCATATTGAACAATGAATTTAAATCTCCTTCGACTGTTAAAAGCGAGTAGTCAAGATTTGAATCAATTTTTAAGCAACAGGAAATCTCAAAACAGTTTTCAAGATAGTCAGATATTTTTCAGTATCAATAAGGTAAAAAAAGAAATCTTATTTAAATACCTCTCTTTCCCATTTTTTGGTTATTTCATATTCAATTTACTGAACTAAAATTAGGCACTACCATGTTATTTTCTTGCTCAATACTCCGCAAGTGCAATAGAAGCACAGTTTTTAATTAATAAAAAAATAACTATTTTATTAATTGTGACGAAACCTACACTAAACCTTTCTTTATGCTTCATAATATTTGTGAGCAAAATGTGAAAAAAATCTATTCAGTAGTTTAGATTTCTATAACGGAAATTGGCGTTTCTGTTTCATTTAATATAGATGATTTTAATAAAATTCTTTTGTATGAACTTTTTGCCATCCTTTGGTTTTATTTAATGTTATGCCATGTTATTTGAGGTCTTCTCTTTGTTAAGTTAGAATTTTTTTTTATCCCATAGAGTAAAGTTTTTCTCAAGCATTTCCACTTTCTTGTTGTTGTTTAACAACTTTTACTGTATAACTTTTTTAAAACCTTTCTTTTCATTTTGGTACTGTTTTCTATCAAATTTTCCAGAACCGGTAATTCTTCCACACGATAGTGATGTTATTTGATCCCTGGCTTCATTGATGCTATTTTTATTATTCAGAATTATTTTAATTGTTTAATTTTTGTTATTTAATTTTACATGATTATAATCACTGCCACTAGAATTTTTATTAATAACAAATTCGTTTAATTAATATTTTCTGATAATTAAGACGCTTTCAATTCAGTAATTTTAAATTTACATCTGAATTTGACGAATATAAAATATATTATGAAAAGAATTTAAGTATTATTTGCTTTATTGAGCAAATTCTCCCTAGCATAGGGTCTAGTCTATCTGCCCTTAGGGATACTATACCTTGGATTATTACATGAAATATATTTATGATTAAGTGAGATATCAATTTGGCATAAGTACATTTCGCATTATAGAAAACTAAATAAAGAAAGCACGATAACACAATGGCGGAAACCCTCTTCTTGTACGTCTTCAGGGGTCAACTTTGAAATTATTGTTTCTTCATTTTTTCGAATTCATACTTTAATCTAGTTTCTTTTCTTTTGTAGATCTAGAAAACTAAGTTTTTTATGGTGTTAAAAATAAAAATATTCGAGAAATATAAAACAATTTTAAAATTACAGTCTTCATAGTTTGCCCTATGCAATTCTAAATTAAAATGTAGCTTACAACTGTTTGGTTTGTAAACTCGCATGTACCTATTAAGCACATATTTTGACTGATCTCTATTCTACCACAGAGATTTAAATCTATAATAGACTTTTTTATATTTTTATGATTCTACAGGCATTTCCGTATGTTAGATGGGAACTTGGGGCCTACTAAAATTGTTCCCAATCCAGCGCCATATCTCTTAAAGCCGGCTCCGTTCGCCAGGACAGATTAATGAAACAATCAAGCCGGAAAAACCAACAATCAAAATGGATAGAGGCATTGGAATTCCATTTCTAATGATAAATAAAATTCGATTTTAAGAAAATAACGAATTTTATATAAAGTTAGTCTTAAAAGAAATAAGCCCATTCTCTTTTCTAAAATTAAATTAAGGAATGAAACAGTTGAAAAATACAATTTATTAATTAAATAAAAAAAAATAATAGAAATACCAAATAAGAAAAGTTTAAATGAATAAATTGCTCATTTTTCTTGGACCATTTTAAGTGAGTTAATTTTTTTTATGAAATTTATTTCATTTAGTAAAAAATTACACTTATATTCACTCTTATTAGTTTCAAAATACTTTTTACATAAAACAACAATTCTTAATACATTCAATAATAAATTTAATCCTTTGATAAACCTTTTTAAACTTATTCATTACTGAAAAAAGCTTGACTTTCCACTTTCTAATTCTGTATTTGCTTACGTCACTAAACACACACATATTTACAATATTGAATTGCATGACAAGACCTTCGAATCTACCAAGTGACTGTCCTGACATTACGTCAGACTCCATTTAATGGAAGTCTGACGAAATTATTCGAATTCCCCGTCTCATCATTCATGGAATTGTTGGAATGACTCACTTGATGAAATCGATCGATAAGTGACTCCGGACACTTAACATGTCTATATTCTCCCCTCGGACATGCAGGAGCGAGTGCATTTTCCACGAATGAGTCATCTTTTGTTGGCAGAGCTTCCATAAGGCATTACGTC
>BGPR01000771.1:349680-415824 GCA_013235015.1 Araneus ventricosus
AAAAAATGTTTATTTCCCTTTCGAGAAGTTTTGTTCAAGTAATGAGTTTAGAAAAATAATTAAAATATGTGTTGATAAAATTTTCCTCCGTCGATCTATTAACTACAATGAAAAGAGAGTTTAGATATTTTTCCCGTTTATTCTTATCATTCTGAATAAAGTCGACAGAAATTTAAAAATTAATACCATTTTTGTTAACGGGTCATAAAAAAAACAAAAGTTGATTAAGAAAGATTTCAGGAAATAATTCACATTAACCATTGTCAGATTGGATGGTAGGATTTTATGAGGAAAAAACCACATTTGTCCATGCTGCGCTTGGCGATCGATTTTCAGGCAGTAATGTATTTTTTAAGAGAATAAGTATCGTTAGAACCAGCGAGAATGTTCTTTCCTCCACTTTCTATTATACTTCCAAAAAAAATCACAAAAGTGTGAAAAAAATCACACATGCATTTTACAGCATTTTTGAGTTATCGTATTCACACAGACACGAATAGACAGAACAATCGATAATCAATCGGATTTGGTACAAATCTGATACGCATCTGCAATTTTGGTGATGAAAATCATTTGCAGAAATTCATCCATCTAACCCGTTGCGTTTGTCGGCAATTCAATTCTGTTCAAACGCACAATGACGTATAGATAGACTTATTTTGTCAGGTTTCGCCCAAAATTTGATACAGATCTACAATTTTTTTGTAAAGATCACATACAAAACTTCATTTGTATAGCTTATTCCGCTTTTCAGTTACCGTATTCCCGGACAGACAGAATTGCCTGTATTTTCAAACATTATTCTTTCGGTCTCACGCAGGTCTAAAACTTGGAAATTCATCAAATTCTTGAGATCCACATATTTTACTATTACAAGGATTCTCTCTGTACACTTTATTCGAAATCAAAAGATGAGGAATACTTCTGTGAGAGAAAAACTGTAAATACAGTAAAACCATGGTTAAACGAACTCTGGGTTAAGCGAAACAGGGGTTATCTGAAATGCCTCTGAAATCGTAAATCCAAAAAACACGTATTGTAACTACACGGAAAAAATCTCGAAGGCGAAACTTTTTTGCAACGATAACCCCACTTTTTTCTTTAAAGCCTCCCCAAGAAAATCAATGATTAATTTTAGAATGCTAAAATTAAAATTAATGGGTATTATCAATATCAATAACCATATTGTTTATCCGTGCCTGTCAAGCGCATTGCCCCAGAACTCTCCGGTTCGAATATTATGCCCGACGGAGGGTTAACTTTAATAAAGAACATGAGTATAGCCTACAAAGATAGTTTGAATTCGTTTTACACTCAAAACATTTAAGAATCACATCCTATAATTCGATACATAATAGTAATAAATGTTCATGGCTTAATCGAAAAAATCGTTATCCGAAACGGCTCCCACCCCCCACCCCCCACTGTAGTTCGGTTAACCGGGTTGTACTCTAATATTGTTTCTCAGTTCCAAATCCTCCGTTAAGTCGATCAGATTTTCATAACCATATTTGTTACGGTGTACTTTATGTCATCATACTTAAAGATAATAACTTGAGAGTTCAGAGAGAACAAAGTCCATTTGCACAAACGCTGCCATGGCGGTGTAGAAATGTTATGTTTTCTGCGTTAAAATGATTCAATTCCATATTATAATTTGAATCCATTGGGCAGAAAGAACAATTAAAAGTTCATTGCTTTTTAAATACAGGTACTTTAATTAACTTTGGGATCTGTTCTCTCAGAAATGAATCTCTGACTTGGTTCACTTTAACACTGGATCCTCCAATTAAAACTCATTCTCAATGTCTAGGAAAATTACTTTTCACTATATTACAAATAAAAAACATTAGAAAGGATTTATACTGCATTTTATTTTTCTTAATTATAAATTTTACAGAGCAAAATTTATTTCATGAGAAGAATCGAATTGATTTAACTACAGAATATGCTGAAATAAAAGCAAATATCCAACCAGTTGAGTTTGATTTACATCCCGTTTTGAAGGCCATTTTAGGACAAACATCATTATTTTGAACTATAGTCAAATGACAAGAACGCAAGAGCGAAAGAGGCATCACATCTAATAGTTATTATAAAGTGGATCATTATACAGTTTTCTTTGATTTCAGAACTGAAATAAATATTAGAATATATGAAAGAATTCGCTGGGCTTAATAATATATTGCATTTATGAAGAGAGAACGTTAAAAGTAAATAATTGTTTACCCGTGCCTGTGAGGCGTATTGCGTCCGAACTCGCCGGTGCGAACTCGACTGAGGGTTAACTTGAATAAAGAACATATGTGTAGCCTACAAAGCGAATTTTGAATTCTTTCTACACTCTACACACATCAGAATTACATGCTGTAATTAGATACAAAATAATAATATATGTTCATGGCTAAACCGAAAAAATCGTTATCCGAAACGGCCTCCTCGCCTTTTTTTCGATTAACCGGGGGGTTGTACTGTAATAAAAACGAATTTTTTTGAAAGAATGTCCAAGAATGTTATGCTAATAAGAAACTATGCTAATAAGAAAAGAATTATATTTCTTATTATTTAACTTAATTATTCTTATCGAAAATTCTACACCACTCTCTGTATATTTCAATACGAGTTTTAAGAGTTTTCTTTTGGTATATCTTTAAGACAAACATTTCCATCGTTATTATTTGCACATGATTATCCACGAAGGATTGTGAAAAACAATATTTTTCTGTTTAATAAGCGAAACTGAGGATTTGATTGTGCTATCCAGTGAGCAAGAATATCAATTTTAAGTTCCAAGTGACCGAGCTAAAGAATCCGAAGCAAGTCCAACGAACCGCAAAAATTACCCATCATTCTTCACTCCATGTAAATCTGGATGACCAAATATGTCTATACCACAGAACGTAGTTATTAAATATAAATAAGGAAAAATTCGAACAACATCGGGTCACGGTTTTCTCGATATAATGACCATCGAAGCATGGTCAGCTAACTTCCAAGGAAAAGAGGCCAACAGCGGCTATAGCTGTCACTTGTTTGTAATGGAGGGAAAAAAACTGGAATGAGTGTTCATTTGTTTCGATTTTCTCCGAGTTCGGTCTGCCGTTTTTAAACTTTGCTATTTTGTTTGCTTCGTTGAATTGTAAATCGTTTGGTAGGTTTAAAACTAGTGAGAAGATGATTACAGCATTTATTTACCATAACATTTTCTTGGTAACTATCAGTTAGATTTGAAATCTGTTAAGTCTTTTGGTGAAAGTAAGGCGGTTAAAATCTGGTTTTTATAAATTTTAAGTTTTTGGTTCTTAACCTCTAAAAGAGTGAATAGATTTTTTTTTTTTGTACTTCAATCTGGGACACTCTATAACCCGGACGCGCTACCGAGGGCAGTCACTAGGGGAAGGGGGGTGCAGGTTAAAATAACAAAAAAATCAGACGCACTTCACAATTTTAAACATGACTAGATCACGGTTTAAAAGTGTACATAGTACGATATCTAATCTTGAAACTTACACCACACCAACGTTTGTTCCTGACGGATTTAACATGCACCAGCCCAGCCAACATGGTGAATCATTTGTGGAAAGGGGTCTCAAAATCACGGTCCTGGGATTCTGAAATTTAGAGCCTGCCACTATGTCACCACGGCTCTTGTCCCATGCCCATCCAACTTGTTCAGTTGCTGTAATGGCATCAGGAACAGAGGCATGGGGCGGCGTTCTGTCACCACGGCTCCCTGAATTGGTTAGAAATATGCTTTCATAAATACATGCAGTAACTAACTTTTCCTTTGGAGCAGTTTTTTGTCGAGAAATGAATATCCAAGAGGTTTTAATTATAATATTTATTATTTCAAATTTAAATTTAAATACTTTTAGTTATTGCAGATTCTTTTACTACATGAATGACTTCATCTTGCAATGGCTCTCTTACTAGTTGTTCTAAAATGCTTTGTGCCTAAGTCAGGGATCGCCAATCTTT
The DNA here is from genome assembly GCA_013235015.1 of Araneus ventricosus. NCBI lineage: Eukaryota > Metazoa > Arthropoda > Arachnida > Araneae > Araneidae > Araneus > Araneus ventricosus. The sequence continues at coordinate 353,659 of BGPR01000771.1, forward strand.
ATTTATTTTTTTCGTAAAGTGGCAATTTTAAAATTATATTTACCTACGGAGCCACAAGTCAGCAACCTGAATTATGAAATACACATTTTTGAAAACTGAGCATAAAATTTGTGTGTTTGTTAAAATGACTTTATTTTTGCACTGCTGAAAAATACTATAGCAAAATGCACTTCGATTATTTATTATCAGTGCTATAATAGATGTAATGATAATTATAAAATATAATTAATAAAGTAAAAAATAAGTGATTTTAAACATTCTTAGATATAAATTATCATTTTTATTTAGTCAAACAGTATGCCAGTATGCTGGGATTGCAGATATTTTAAAAATTATTTTACTTGAATTAATAAATTCAAGTTGAATCAATAAAATTAAAATATAGGGGAGAATCGTCGAATTTGGACCGGGCGCGCCTAGATTCGACCAGAATCATAACTTCAATTCTATTAAATCTTTCGGTTGTAGAATAGGCAAATTACATTTTAAAGATGCAAATGGGGTGTATGGAATAATTTTTAAGAAAAAATGCTGCGTGGTTACAGTTAGAGAGCAAGTGCTTATATTTAGATACCATCAATTAATTATTTTAACAAAAGACAAAAAGTCCTTAAGCTGTTTAAAATTAAGTAATTATATCCTCAAATAGGAAATTTGTTTGGCTACACTTTACTATAAAAATTTTATTTCAAATTTAGTTTTAAAATAAGGTTAGGGGAATTTTTTTGTTGCCCAAAAGTTACCTAGATTGGACCACAAACGGTTGCCTAAATTGGACCATCTAAATCAATGGGTTTATTATTTTAAACTACAGGAATAGCCCAGAAAGCAGTTATCACCACTAGTATTCCCCATAAATTGGAGCTGCAACAAGTCAAAGCAAAAAAGCAATATAAGAACACTAAAGACATCAAATGTTGGATCCAAAAGTATAAAAACTAAGGATACGTATCATTTTTGAGAAAACAAAGGGAGAAGAGAAAGTGATACAGTACATAAAATGTCATACTTGGGTTCATGTATTGTGTGCTGGTGTGAATTTAAGAATAAAAAAATATATTTGCTTTAATTTTGCTTAAAGAAATTGGTGATCCAATCTGAGCAAACTGTTTCCTTGATTGGGCCGATGACACAATTTGTTAAGCTATTTTTTTTTCCTACGATAAAATATGTTTTATAAAAAATTAATTACATTGTTTTGAAGATAAATGAACTACAAAAATCTTTTACTACTTGTTTTTCATTAAAATTATTTCTCTATCACTGTGCATTAAAAAATGTCCAGGTAGTCCAAATTCGGCGACCTCCCCCCATACTTCATAAAAATAATTATCTATTGTTTCTAATGAGAGTTCTGTTGCTGGATTTCTCGAGAAAAAATGTCAAAATGTGGTGAATATAAATTCGACCGAAGTCCATATGCATAAGTTTTTAAATGGAATCTTAGAATTAAGTAAAAAACTACTTGATCCTGCCTTTTAAGATTTTCTATCTTAGATTATTTATGTTGTGCAGCAGAAGTACATTTCTTTCTCTATAAATTTTCTAATTTACTTCTAAGATTCACGAATTTTGAGCTCCACTGTGAGGTGAGCAAGAAATTTTTATGAAATATTGTAAGTAATTTTTTCTTTTACTTAAATTTAATATTTTATTTTGCTACATGCATATTATGTTTTTACTAACTTAAAAAGAGCGCAATTATTCGTTGAATGGGACGGATGAGGTTCCGGAGTCACAGGTTGCCGACCCCTGGCCTGTGCCAACCTTCGTTCTCAATCTTTGTTTGCGGTATCACAATAATTTTTTTATACTTTTTCACTCATAAAAGCGTAACTACTTAAATTAAAGTGAAGTGCGTGACTTTTTAATAATTTTCGAGACACTGGACTAGACTTGTGAAATCCGGAGTTGTTTTGAATCTTTTGGGATGTTTGGTCACCGTATTCATAGTATAAAATAAATGCCCTGAATATAAATGAAATATACCAAACATTTATAAATCCTATAATGTGTCCTATTCTTATAAATAATTAACTTTTCAGTGTAATTTTTTTCCCACCGCATCTGTAACTTGTGAAATTTTTGGTTGTTTCCAATTTTTCAGGATGTATAGTCACTATAGTCATTCGCTACATAAATAAAAGTAAAAATTCATAAATAGTTTGCACTCCATAGGAATACAAACTGCTGAATAAATTGTCTTCACATTTAGTTCAGTAACACTTCGAAGCATAAAGAAGATTTCAGTGAAGGTTCCGTGACAATTAATTAGATAGTTATTTTTTTATTTATCAAAAACTATGTTTCCGTGTAAATAAAAAAATTACTTTAAATTAGTGTTGCCATTCCTATTGAATGAAAAAATAAATACTTAAATCAATTTATTTATTTGCCTCCAAGTTACCACTCTCGGTGTCTAATTAAATATTGTACTCTTCTTTAAAAATTATTAATAGCTCATGGGTAAAAGTAGCTTTCGGGGGGTTTTTAAATCTGCTACAAGATTTAAAAATCGTTTAGTAAAACTAGCATTGTCATTTTAATTAAATTTAAAGTTGCAGGTGATAGGAGGATTTTGTATATTATAATATTCCAAATAAAATTATTTTTATATTAAAACTAGTATAGATATTTTTTTTAAATTAATTTGTTTAAGTCCTCTTAGGCATATCATCGAGTGTTAATATTAAATATATTTTTACTTTCTCGCATATATGACGTTTACACCATGCCAAATTAGCTATCAACAGCTGATTTGATGTGTGATAACTGTAAACTTTGTTATGTTATAAGTATTTGTTATGCTGTAAGAACGTCAAAATTTCCCTCACAAATATTGAAATATAAGGAAAGTTTATTGAAAATTAATTGAATAATTAATTTTTTTATTAATGGAGTGAAATACGCGAGGCCTTGTTTTAATTCGGCCACTCTATATTTCGTCTTTTTGTCTACAAATTTATTTGTTACGTAGTCACAATCAAACGCGTTGTTCGATTTTCTTCGAATTTGACATGAATGTTCCTTGAAGTCATTAAAATCGAAGTATTTGTAAGGATTTTTATTTTTTGATTTCGTTTCAAAATGGGGGCCGTTTTAGTGGTTCCGTCCCATGTAATGTTACATTTTTTCAACGATTGTAGCCAAACGGAACTCCATTCCTAGTGCCTCCAAAAATACCTATAACAGCGAATGACATTTATTTTAATTTTATCAATACTGTTAAAAACCGACATTTAATTGTAATTTTTTTTATAATTATAAAGCAGACATTTAATTGTAATTTTTTAATAATTATAAAGCAGACATTTATTTGTAATTTTTAATACTGATAAAAAAGCAGACATTCAATTGCAATTTTGTAAATACTGATAAAAGCAGACGCTTGTGCAAATAACACGTATTCGATAAAAATGGCTCAACCATTAAATACTGTAATGAAGAGCAGATCTTAGATTTTTATTTATTTATTTTTATTATTTATTTATTGTTTGGATGCGAAATCTACTGCTCTCAGAAATACTCGTAAAATATTTTTATTCTGCCATGGGTAGAACGAAAAATATCAAACACTTTTGATACAAAAACAGTGTTTCAATTTTCATCAATAATCAATTTATACCCAACTGTTATATAACCACTTCAGTATAATTTTCTCCTAGTGCATCATAAGTTAAGTATAACTTCCATTTCCACCATCACGAATACAAAATACGCACACTTCTCGTTCACTCGCTCAATGCAGATTCGTTTCACTTCGTCCATTACATTACGGCGCTGAAGGGCACAACCCTTATCGTGTTCTCTCCGAATTCCTTTTGCATTCTCACGTCCGGGAGAAAGAAGTAAAAACAAAAAAGAAAAAAAAGGCAAAATTGCGTGTCATTTCTCCCTTGTAAGTGCGGTATCATAATTCACAGAAGTGAAATCCAGACGTACACTCAGCTAGCCTCACAGCTTTTCCAACGGCTCGCTGTCTAACTCCGATAAACAAAGGTTGAATAAAATGATAAAACTTCCGAGCTCCGACATTGAATGGCAGAGGTTTTGAGACAGATATGGGTATAAGTGGATTGCGTTTGTTTGTCCCAACTGAGTCATTGTTTTGGAGGGGTTTGTTCATAGCTGGCATTGGTGTTCAACGTTGGAGAGTAAATATTGAAACTTTACGTTAGTTTCCGTTTGTGTTTGTGATTTACTAGATCAAAAATCATGGAACTAGAAAAGTAAAGAAATACTATTTCGATAGTATCATAGCGATAAAGAGGCAAGGGATAGATGTTGATAGACCCTGTTTTGGCGAGGGATATGAGGTTGGAACAAATTATTAGAGCATTTATTTCGCTTTATAAAACTCGATAACCTGAGGGGACAAAAATAATTGCTATACCCCCGGCGCTATTTACTCGTACTAGGCCACTGTATTTTGAGAGTTTATAATTTTAACCAGTTTTTTAAAGGTATTTCTTAATTTCTTAAGCAGTTTCTACTACAATTAAATTTCGTACCATAGATGACAATCTCAAACAGGGAATTCTGGAAAATATGTAGACTTTGAAACCCCTTTTAGCACAATAACAGCGCATAGTTTAGATTCTTTACTTCACTTTAGATTCTTTAATACTAATATGCGAAATTGTTTTTTTAATAAATAAATGATAACAGATTTGAGCTCTTCATTATAATTAGAATTAGATAATGAATTCTTGGTAAATAAATAGCTTTATACATGAACTCGCAATCTGATTTGCTGCATCAAATCCGCTCTATTGAGTTTAATATCATCTAAAGAGAAATCAAACTTAAAATTTGGAAGATATTTTGTGCCTTGTAAATTTAAACCCATAATTTGATATTTTATGGTCCAAATAAACAAGATGTTTTTCATACAGCTTTTAACTTAATTAATTACAAGATTTCATAAAGTTATAAATGAATCATACAACTTTATTAATTACACTAAACTTACAATTTTTAGATTTTTAATATATGTTATTTAAGATTGTGTTTATAACTTTTAAATTTTATTCTTGAATTATGCTTATTTTGGGTCATGCAACACAGCAACTACATTTTCTTTAAATAAATAAATTTTCTTCTGAATTTAACTAATGCATTATTTGATTATTTCATACTTTTACAGTTATTTCTGAAGTCGTAAAAAGAATCGTGTATTAAAATAATTATGAAATTTTGCAAGAAACCATTCCATTGTGTTTAATCGATGTCATAGTTATTTTTAAGAATGCCTTGTTGAGAACTAGTTAAAGAATTTTTGGATTAAAATCTCTATCATCTGTTCACTGAAGTTTTGAATGTCTAGTCATTGAGAAAACTGTAAAAAAGAAAAGGAATTTCTTCAATTACATACTTTTCATTAATTGAGTTAAAACAAAATAGTGTTTTGTATTTAAGACTTTACAATTATAATTCGTTATTAAACCTCTCGAGACGCGTTTCAGTTGGTTGCAATATTTATTTCTTATAAATGTTTTTCATCACTGATCAATTATTCATAACTTACTTTTTAGAATGAAAGTAGCTGAAGATTGTCTAATATCGCAGAATTCATTAAAAGGAAATTAACTTAAATAATCCGAATGGAAAGATTTCACCAGCTCAATATTCTAAATCAAATATTATAAATGGAATAAATTCATGACCTGCTGAATTCATGATAATTAAACTATCTAACCGAAATAAATTCGTCAAAAGAAAATAAATAATTTGAAACGAAATGAATTTTTGCTATAAAACTATACCAATTTGTGAAGATCAGAATAATTACTTTACTCGCTGGTAGAAAGATAATTATCAAATTAATTTACATTTCTAAACTATCAACATAAGAAATTCAACTTTTCGTTTCGTTTCCATTTTATTTATTTAGCCTCCGATAAGCGGTCCATGTCCTACTAAGCATTGCTCAGAACATCCGAATTCAATTTGTTTTTCTTATCAGTTTTATCGATAAATGTACATTAAAATGTAGACAATAAAAATAAGTAATATTTTTTTATTGTCTGGACCAGGGGTGGAGAACCTGCGTCCTTTTTGAGTTTCTTGTGCGGCCTTACTAGTTATTTAAATTTGAATTGAAATAATATACTTGTCTGTAATCTAATAATAATTACAGAACAATCACCTTTAAGATTATGCTGCCTTTTGCCAAACTGTTGAAATTTAATGAGTCCGTTCAGTGCAAAAAGGTTCCCCACCCCAGATCTGGACCACTATAATATTTACTACTTATTATTCTGGTCCAGAAAGAAACTGATGTCAAGAAGGACACACGCCTTTTTAAAATATTTTAAGCTTATAAAGAAGGCTCAGTAAAAGCAAGATTAAAAAAGGGAACTAATTTTAATTTTAAAGCCATTTAAGAGACATGAAACAAATTCTTCATTAACCTGCAGAACAAGTTAGTTATAATCCGGTTCTAAAAACATCAACATATAAATCAACACATTTTACTTCCAAGTAATACCTGTTCACAATTAAATAACTCCCTTACAGTGTGAAGATACCATATATTGCAATCCATTAGTTCACAATAAACACAAATAAGTAAACTGAAATCGTTTAAATACAAAAACAACTATCGCGGAAACTAGGTTTCCATCTCCTTTAACGAGCATTAAAAAGTAAATGTATAAGTATTTTCGACAACTTTCAAGTATTATTCTTTTAACCCTTTTTGACTTTTCATTAATGCGAGTCGCCAAACAAGTTTTCAAAGGGTTCAACGATTAACAAGATCTTGAATTTCAGTCCTATTTTGTTGATGATACAATGAAGAAGGAATGCTGATGAAGCTTCCTATTTAAGTGGAAGCCTGCAATAAGAGAAAGAAAAGAAGAGAAAACCTGTCATTAGTCGGTTTCCCACTACACCGCAATTTCGCTTTCTGTATGCTAATTTATGTGCGCGTAATAAGATTTCTCTGCTGAAATAGATTTTCTTTCGATCACCAGTGGCTGGATATCTCTTCAGTTTGAGAGCATATCAATTTATTTTATTAAATCTCGTATGTAACTAGTGCTATCAATAGGGTAAATCAAGGGTGTCCACCAGGGCCGGATTTACACATTTCTACGCCGTAGGCCAAAGCATATTCTGCGCCCCCTCTCTAAAAAGTTAATATGTATATTTTTCACGATAATATAAAATAGTTTATTTTTGAACAAGTAAGCACTTAATAAATCTTTATAATCTTTGAACCACATTAAACTGTTAATTCAAAATTACACTACTTATGAAATAACATAACAATAATGCTTACAAATTTTGAATTCGTCTGAAATACCAACCAGAACTTCGTTCGCACTTTCGTCCGGGGATAGCCCTGAAAGGTCACTGAAGTGGACAAATTAAATCCATTTCAATGCAAAGAAGGCAAGAGACGATAAGGTCCACAGAGGACAAAAAATGCATCGCTCAATGTATTTAATATAACGAATGTAAATTTCAAAAACACCATTTTATATGCCTTTTTTTAAATTAATACTGAAAAATGTGTAAATATTTGGTTGTTATTTCTTCTGTATAAGCGCCCCCGACGGCTGCGCCCTAGGACATGGCCTAGGTTTGCCCTATGGCCTAATGGGAAATCTGGACCTGAGGGTATCAAACACTATGTTAACACGGGCCAAATAAACAATGGCTAAGTTCATGCGGACCTCAAAAGAAGAAAACTTAAGTTTATTTCGAAAACACTGTATAAAAAGATCATGGTCAACGGTAAGCTAAATGTTTTCTCCCTGACACTTGATATCTCTTCTCTGCTGCCATCTTTTCTACTTCGAGGGATAATTTGGTCGCAGGATTTACTTTCAAAGCTAATCCAAGCTCAGTAAGTCTGTATCTGACAGAAGACTTATTTCTTTTCATAAGTGAAAGTAATTGCTCGCACGATAAGTACTTTCAAACATGAAAATATTTTCATATGTCAATTTTCGAGTGTTCTCAAACCTGGCTGGCAAATGTTTGTAAAATTCAGACAACCCAACTTAAACTGAATTTTGCCTTTAATTCTGAACAAAATTGGATCTCGAAAACCTCCAGTTACAGTTTTTATTAACAATTTTATGTTTGTAATCATAGCAAGTATGTTGTAAAAATTGTATAATTTTTAATTAAAAATTTTGTTATATACTATACAGTGAAACCTCTCTGAGCGGCCACCCCTCCGTTCCGAGAAAAATTGGCCGCTTGGAAGGGTTTTCGTTACAATTACAAGATAATTGCTATAATACATAATATAAACAACTTACTTGATGCTGTTGTGTTGAGCACGCAAAAAGGTGTATTGTTATCGTATTTTGTTTAAATTTTCTGTATCTTTTTTCTTTTTTATCTTTTAATTTATATTTCCATTATTTGTTTCTGTATTATATTAGAAATAGCTGCATATGCGCCATTCTATATATTACAAAGAGTTTTAATTAATTTTTGACTAATTAATTTATAGTTAATATCTTTGTTAAATCTTGTTAATTATAACTGATAATATAAACAAGTCTGACGCATATTTCTTATTTAAAATGAAATTTGAGACTTATCTAAAGAGAAAATTGTACTTTATTTAATAATTTTTTACATTTTTTGAAAAAAAAGGATACAACTTGTGACTGTTTTAAGTTTTTACCCTTCTCGGAAAAAAACCATTTTTTCAGGTTCGTTTTTCAGTTTAAAAAGTAAATCTCTAACCGATGCTTTTGTTGAATGGGATGGGCGAACCCACCCGGCGGCCGTTCAGAGGGGTTGGGTGGCCGTTGCTAGGGGTTATTTTAACATTAGGTCTATGGGCCGAAAAATCCGTGCCACGAAAAATTGGCCGTTATGTAGGGGTGGCCGTTCGAAGAGGTTTCGCTGTATATATATATTTCGTTAAAATTTTGTTTATTAAATAATTTTTATTAAAAATTTTGCAATGTTTACTGGACCGCAAGTTTGGCATTCTTGGTGTAAATTGTAAAGTGACCAGATGTCATGGATCATTGGGCCAGCCCTGTTTTATAACTTATAGTTCCGACTTGATACACACACTCAATAATTAAGAGTACCCTACGCTCAGAAAATCGGGCCATTTTTCATTTACGCAGATTTGCAACAAAGGAGCATAACTCTTTTATTTATATTGATTGTTACAGTAAAGAGTTAAATATAGTATCCATCGTCTTGAATCATTCGAGTATATTCTGAAAAATATGTAACTCACATTTCATAGATAATTCTATTTAAAAAATTGAATTTTAATACACTTTATAAAATATGACAAAATGTGTTTAAAAAATTCTGCAGTTTTTAATATCCTTCAACTAGATGTTGAAAAAGAAATACAGAAAAGTAAAGAAATTTGTTTATCAATTACTTTTCTACCTTTCTAATGAGAGTAAAAAAAATCTGGAGCCTCATTTATCAAAATACAATATGAATTATTTATTTCTTGTGCAGTTATCAACAATTTTTGCAGGTAGTAATATAGCTTTAACTTTTATTTCAAATTTTTTTTATTTTTACAATGAGCATTTTTTGTATGAATATAAAAATGTGTTTTCCAAACTTTTTAAAATATGTATTAATAATATTGTAGTTTCCTAAAATGACTTTTCGAAAAACTGTTTTTTTTTTTTTTTTTCATTTCAAGCACATTTATTCCGTTTCGTTATCCATGATCAACAGTAAATTATTAAATTCAAACTGAAAAAAAATTATTTCATGAATTATTCCAATTTTGTATTTATAAACCTTTTATAGAAAATGTTTAAAATAAACCGACCTAAAAATGTTTGAAATTTTATTGGTCCTTCTGAATATTTGACTTATCTAGAATTTCTACACTAGCTTGCTCTTGGGATTGCAATTCGTGAAAAGCAATCACATCCTGTCAGCGTAAATAAATATGGGATTTAGATTATTCATCAATATTCCTGTGACCCGAAGCAGTTGCTGGGTAAATCGGCAATAAATTGGCTTTTGTTTGCCATTTTATGTGTAATATATTTGCCTTTTTATGCGCACTACGCATACTTTAATGAATAATACAATTCTTTATCTACAAAGAGTCAGTACATTGCAATGTAAATTATCTTTTAAACATCGCTTGGCATTTTATCAATTAACTTTTTGAATGAATTATGTTAAATTATTTTTGATCATTATTACTTCTAGATCAATATTACTTATACTATTCTTCTTCTATTTAGTATATGAAGTATAGAAAGACAAAGTATTGCAATCGTCAAAAAATTCGACCTCGATATTTTCATGAATCTCTACGTTTTACACACTTCTGAGTCCGGAAAAGCCATTTTTGTTATTATTAAGGTGGCCAACTTTTTTACAATGAAAAGAAGGATACAAATAAATTGAAGAAAAAAATATTGTAAGTAAAAGAAACATTCTATTCATTGCAACAATAATACAGAATATGCTATAATGTGATAAATGCATAAAAAAAACATTTGTAACATTTTATCTTGTAATTATGCTTACATGTTTATCAATTATTATTTGAATGAGTAAGTACTAAGTGAGTACAACGGAGCAGCTCAGCATTGATCGAACACGAAGATCTACATAATGTTCTTCAAATATCAAAAACGAAGACATGTAGGAGGACACGTTTCGAGGGCGGATAGAACTTCCAAAAGAAGGACTGTCCTCCCTAAAAGGAAGACGTTGATTAACTTGGTATTATGTCCGAGTTTGTCTTTCAGTGACCACAGAAATTCAAAATATGGAATGAGTTAGACAAATGAAATTTGATATGTGATCTTGGCACCAAAATTGTTATTTTGCAACAAATTTTGAAATTAATCCATCAAAGAGAAGTCTATGTGTCTGTCTGTCCTTCCCTCTGCATATGAACATAACTACAAAACGTAACAAGCCAGACGGATGAATTTGGCATAAAGTTTCATCACCAGAACTGTAATTGTGCATATGTAATAAATCTTGAAAGAATTCTAGCAAATTTTTGGCTGACTGTTTGTCTGACAGTATGCATGTGAACATGATAACTCAAAACCGCAACGAGCTAGATAGATGAAATTTGGCATATGGTTTCATTATTAGAATTTTTTATGTATATCAAATTTAGTACGAAATCTGTCAATGGATTAGTTTATACGTGTATATGTGTAAGCGATAATTCAAAAACGCAATTTTCTAGATGGATGAATTTTAGTACATTTTAAGGTTTGGTACACTAAACCTTAAAATCTGTGTGAGTGGGTGTGAGTGAGTGATGTATAGCAAAGAAAAGATTTTATTTGCTTCACTCTATGTGAAGTGTATAAATTATTAACTAGAAATAAAAGAAAAAGAAGGATATAATTAAGACCTGAGAACGTATGAACTGAATTCAAATTATATTAATATAAAATTATAGTCTCTAAATGACTAAAAATTAAAAGTGTTGGATCGCTGTAACATTTGGTTGAAAAGTTATAAATAGTTTCTCATGACTATTAATGGAAAATATCCCTTCCTAGGAAGTGCAGTTACCAGCTACCTATAGGCACAACAACTAACAACTCCCGTAATTTTTAATCAGTCACAGAAGGAGTATTCTGGAATCTCTTGAACCTTGTATTTTTTCTTGTTTTTTCTATTGCTCATTTTTTAATGGCCCCCCCTCTTTACTTGCTCCTTTGCCAAGGGTCTTTCTCGCCACCCCCTTTGTAAGGCCCTGAAACATACTTTCATTCTAATACTTGGTCAGCTTGGCGTTGCCCCAAGTCTGGCGTCTGGGATATCTATAATCTCTGTTGCTACTCCCCTACTGTATCTAAAAGGTTGCACTGTACTCGCAAATAGTAATTTCAAGACAAAACAGCCACTAGGATAACTTGTATTAATGATGCACAACTAACAATTAATCTGCATAAAGCAGTTCTTACATTAATTGCACTTAAAGAGATGCACAATGAGCTATTAATTTCAATCGTAAGGCGTTCATTCAGTTGAAATTCTAAAACAACTTTGTGTCTAAGGTCAGAAACTACCATACCAACTCAAGGTGCCTTTCTTGGTGATGCCGGAAACCTGTCTGTGAAAAGAAAGAATGCAAGCGGAGGAGTACATTTTGTTTAAAACGACTTAAAGACAGTTTTCGGAAATAACAATAAAAAAATGTGCGAGAGGACAGGATTTTTTTAGCGGAAATGGTTGTTTTAACTTAAACTGTCAGTTTTATGCGGAATTAAATAATCTACTAGTATTTAGATAAAAAATTTTCAGCGATTCAGAAGTTCATGTAAGTTACTAACATAGAAAGGGAGTACGACCAGTTCAAATCTGCAGTATTCATATCAAAATCACCCGGCCTGGCGCGAGGCCGTCCGATGCATCTGAGTGACGGTCGCTGCAATAGCTCGAGTGCTGAGGCCGGAGTTCTAGTAGCTATCGCCAGCCACGGCTCAACCCTTCCCGTAGGAGGCACACACCCAAGCCATTATTGTACCCACCAGGGAAGCGAGATACCGCTTACTTATCCGGCGGCTGCTCATTCACGTACTTATGGTACCTCTAGTGGGACAATATATGCAGTATCGATAATGTGGGAAGAAGGAGATGAAACTTGTTCAGAGTTAGAGAAGTTCATGAAAAACATCCTAGATTGTTCCAAAAAATGGAGCAATACTTATCCGTAAGATTTTTTTTTTAAAAAAAGCAGAAAAATAGCTAAAAATGACATCCATCAATAATGGTAGGTTCTGGTCAAATGATAAATGGATTTTGTATATATGTGGTAGGGTTTATCTTCCATTTTCTGCACTTAAAGGACTCAAAGAAAAGAAATATATTTAAAAAAAATTGTCGCTTTTTAGGTTGAGCTTGAGTTATGATTTCAGAAGATAAAAACTATTCCTTGATTCACAGACTTATATTACAGTATAACTTTAATCTTTCAGCAGAAAAATTTGATTAAATTTTTCAAATGTGTAATTTGAAAAGATTATTACAAACTAGGCTATTTTTTAATGGGAAAACTGACAAAAAACAGTAAAAAAATAAAATATTTTTTCTGGTAAATGATGCAATGTAATAACATTTATAGCTCAGAAAATGTGTATTTAAGTACAAATTAAAGAAATTAGAAAAACTAAACTACAAATAAAAATGTTTATCTATGTATATCCATGTGCGAAATTATTCATTCTGTAGGAATTACAGTAAATTTTAAGAATTTCTGATTGAATGTTAAGATCTGAATAATTTCTTTTTTTAGTAATGTTTTCTTTTTTATCTGGTTAAAATGTGTATGCGGCAAAAATTCAAAAATATAGGAAATTTAAAATGTTTTAGGTTTTAGAAATGGGTTAAAGTATTTTCACACGACTGATTATATTTTGTTTTCAAAATCAAACTTTTATTATTTTGTGTTTTTCTTTTTAAATTTTTTAAGCTTTAAATGCTGATTTTAGTATTGGATCTGAATGAGCACTATGAACGCTTCGCTAATCTTGATTCTTCACCTTGAGTAGATAATTTATAATTTCTTCCTTTTTCCGGAATTCACTCTTAAGTTACTCGGCTTGACTATACTTAGCGCAGGTGGAAATATTTTGGGTAAGCTTCTGTATGAACAATCAACGATCTAACGAATCCCTTTTTGACACAAGAATCCAGTTTATCAAGAATTGATCTAAAATATATGGTAGATAGATATAGCTTGTTTTTTCGATTATATATATATAAAAAAATAGAATTCTTTCAAGTTCGAATAATTCAAAATGGCGAATAATTATGTTTCAAACTATTTTAAAGATGACGAGGATGACAACTGAGCTGTCAAACCCCCCTTTTCCAGGCCCCCGCGAAACACCAGCAGAGGGGCGTTTGGCCACTACGTATGATTTGCGCAGAAGTTCCCAACCTGTGGCACGCGAAAAACCAGTTGAGGGTACGCGAACTCAAAGTCGGTAATGGCGGAAACAAGAAAACATAAGGGATTAAAAATATAACGGAATTTTGTTTCCCCCAAGTTCGTGTAAAAAGTAAAAGTGAAAGTTGTGCAAGTCCTAAACCTATCCTAAATCATTATAATACTGATTTTTTCTGTTTTGACGTTGAACTAACACTATTGTAAAAATGGAATGAAATGTAAAATCAAAAATAAGTCCTGCAAATGTTATAAATTCCAGTAATTTTACTCTAAAGCCCACCTAGACCCTTAACATTATTGATAAAAACTTCTTTGTATAGACGGATGGTTGAAAGGACACAAAGGAATATGACAGTAGAGGGCACGAGAAAATTAAGAGGCTAATCAAGGGGTGCGCGAGGAAAAAGTTTGGAAACCCCTGATTTAGCGTGCAACCGGCCCACACACATCTTCAGTGGAATCGGGTCGGGCCATACTGATCGGTAAGAGAACTTCAAAACAGGAAAGAAATCCTAAGAATAATGTTCTGAATTTAAATTTGATTTTAATTTGAATAATTTTGAGTAAAATTAAACTATCCGGAAAATACAGCAAGAAAAACCTCGAGTCACCCTTAAGTTGTAGGGCTCTTAAGCAGTTGCCTACATTGCCTATTTGACAAATCCGAGTGTGCTTCTCTACTATCTCTTAACTATAGTAGAGAATGGGTCATCTAATTAGATAGTTGTGAGTCAAATGACGTCAGCGATAGCCAACGTCTTAAAAATCATCTTTAAAAGTGCTGGTTTGTCTTTTTGATACTGTAAGGAAAACTTCAACATTTTAAGTTTTAATAAATATGGGCGAGTTTTCTGGTTTGTTGACTTACATTAAAAACTTTGACTTTATCTGCTTGTATATTGGACTTCCGCTTGGAAGATTCCATTGACTTAGCATTACACCGGAATTATGTAGTACAGGCACTTAAATGTAAACAAACAAAGCAGAAAACTCGTCCATATCGTAACACAAAAGAATGATTAAATATTTCAATCTATTCGTGCAATAACCTAGTGCCAAAACTGCAAAACGTAAACTGAATGAAAACGTATTAAATTATATATCCTTGGAAAGTATAATGATTCCAATAAAAGTTTTGTGAAAAAACGCAGTTTTTACGAGAGTGTTTTGTCTTTAAAAAAAAAAAACCCTTAATTTTATTGTCTTGTTTTTGTTTTCCTTTGTTGTCTTAACAACAAAAAATGCATTTAAAAAAATAAAATTTTCTCCATAATTTCTTGCTTATATGTGTACATTTTATCTTTAAAATTTCTTAATTTCTTTTTTCATAAATATTTCTCCACTGACGTTCAATATGATTTTGTCATTATTTTATTAATTCAGCGATTAATTAATAGAGTATACTTACACCACTCATGACAAAAGGTACTAAAAACTGATATTTTATTAAAACGACAGCACAATAGAAAAGTTCGAAACAAATGTTACTGCCACGTCCAAATCGGAATTTTGTTTCATGGCACATTAAATGGTGCGAGTTAGTTTAACGAATAATTTTACAATATTATTTTTAAGCATTGGTCACAATTGGTGAGAATTGTGCTTTCATTTTGGATATGTCTCATGCAGCTATGAATAAATTGTATCTTTGGTGACTTTTTCTAATACAGCCGTCTTACAGGTGCACTCAATAAAAATCGTAAACTTTCAACCAAAGGACGCCAAAAAGAGCGAGAAATTTCCAATATAGTGAACCCGTAAACTTTGCAACCCTTCATTCCATCGCATCAGTTGAAGCTCTTCAAAGCCGGGACCAGTTCAAATCTCAGACGCCTAGCGTAAACGCCTGCCTTGTTCGTTTTACGACACAAAAGGTTGCAAGTGCCCCTCTGCTGTTGTCTGACGGTTGTTGTTGGATAGAACATATTTCTTTGTTTCCTATCTCTATCACATTTCAATCTTGGTGAGTTTATTTAGTTAATATTTATTAAGAGTATCAATAGCTGCTAATGAGAAAGTTTCTTTCATAAGGGTGGGGTGGTTCCCACTCGGTGGTTGATATAAAAAATGCCATTTTTATCTTAAGTGTTTCACCTCTTACTTAATCGTCTTCATTGTTTTTCCCATAAATCATAGCGGTATCTCGATATTTTATAAAAATTGCTATTTATCAGAATTAATGTTATTATAATTGTATTGATAAATATTTTATCTGGAGGTGCATAGGGATGTGATGAATATTCGGCTGGCCGAATACTAAGCAGATACTCTGCCGAATCTTTTCAAAATAATTTTTTTTTTAAATTTGAATAATAAAACAAAGAAAATTTCAGAATTATATTTCGGTGCATTTTTTATCCGAAAATCTCCTAACATTTACTCAGTAGTACATAAATGTATTTACTAACTTGAATGTCATTTATCATCGTAAAACTGCAATTATAATGCAAGAGCAATAATTTTTTACCCTTTTGCCAAATTCTAAACAGATATTCGGCCGAATGAATTCAAGATAATTTTTTTAAATATATATTTAACAAAAGATATTGCAGAATTACATTTCAGTACACTTATTATCAAAAAAATCTCCAAACATTTATTCAATTTTAAGGGGAAGAGTGAGCATTATAAGGTTAAAGAACTTTTGAAGAAAAGGAACAATGTTTTACTGGCTAGTAAGTAGAAGTGAAGGACATATTTTAAAGGAAATAACTTAACATTCTGACTTGGAGAAAAGAAATTGGTTATGGTCAAGTGGAAAATAAAAAGGATGACAAGCAAGTTTTTAATTTTTTTTCTAGATTTTAATAAATTTTCTAAAAAAAATAATCTTAAAAATATAGTCTAATGTAAAAATTAATAATTTAATAGATAAAAGTATTCTATTATAATTTATTTAGATTTGTGAAAGCCACGTTGTCTTATTGTTGGAATTGGTGTTTAAAATACTACAAAAAGTACATCAAGGTGTTAATATTTAATAAAAAATAATAAAAAGATCAATTTTATTAATCTTTAATTTTTTCATTTAAAATTTGAGGAATATTTTATTACCATCAAAAGTGACATGTTTTTTAAAAGTAGATATTCGGACGCCGAATATTCGGCTATTCTGCCAAATCACTATTCGTTGCATTCCTAGTGCGTATAACCAAATATAACTAAAAATTATGAATTATAAAGTTGAATATTTTAAAGATTTTTTTTTTATTAAAATGAATATGCTTCTGTTAATCAAAAATAAAAGTAACTCAACAAACTTTATTTTAAGCTGGAGGAAAGGCTTAGAAATAATTGTGAAAAACCGGTTACCTTCTTAAAAATTAACTTACGACTAATTTTACTGAATTAAAAAAAATTATCCATTCTGATCAGAGTAGTAATTATTTTTTGTATTTATTTTAAAGCTACTGAATTCTTTTCTCGTTTTACAAAATTATTAAAATACGGTACAAAATTTTCATTCAACTCGGTTACTAAGATATAGATCGGCATTCATGTCAATTTTTTTTATTATCCAAGTTCGATACTTCAACAAGGATTGATCTTTGAAATAATTACTATTTTAAGACGTACTTTCTCCACTATTTTCATTTTTTTAAAAATTGGATTGTCACCAATTTATTAAGTTGAAGGCTTAAGTCAGGGGTTCCCAACCTTTATTCCCTCGCGTAACCCTACTGTCAAATTACCCCACCAATCGTGCGTTCTGTTCAAAGATTTTATCAATAACATCTGTGCAAAGAAGTTTTTATCTTGGGTTAGCTGAAGAGTCAAATGACTCGAATTAATAACATTTACAGGACTTGTTTTTATTTTATTACATTTTTACAATTGTACTAATTCGACGCGAAAACAAATGAAATCAGTATTGTAATAATTTCGCATTATCTTATAAGGATGGCTAAAAATTGCACACTGTAATAATCAACTTTTGAAGTGGAATAGTTATTAAATAGCAAGTATTCACTTGGAAAAACAAAATTCTGTAATTTTTTAAATTTCTTGTGCTTTCTTGTTTCCGCCATTATCAACTTTGATATCGCGTACCCCCAACTGGTCCTTCGTGTACCCCAGGTTGGGAACCTCTAGCTTAAGCGAACATTTCTTTTAAAACTGGTATTTTTGTCATCCTAACCTTAACTTACTTGTCTTTGGAAGTCTATTTTATTATTAACACAGGAAAAATGAAATATTTCTTCTGCACATTACTAAAAATATTGATAAATTTAAGAACAGTATTTTAGGAGACATTCTGACATTACAAATGTTTTTGTATATTGTAACTACAACGAAAAACTTACCAAAAGAAAGGAAGAAAATGGAACTTTAGATCTACCGTATTCCTAAGTAATAAACATTGACATTTTGTATCGTATTTTAAAATGAGTTTATAGCAATATTTCTAGCTAAAAAAAGATCGGAATCAAATAAGTCTACATCGTTGGTAATTCGAATTTTTCATTGTAAATCTGTATTTCTCGTAATTTAATACGTTTTTCCTATTGTGACAGCGGAATTTTTAAAAAATCGGCCAGATTTCGAACTGTTTATTCTGGTTGATAAGCACAGACACGAAGTCTGCTTTGTGGCGGTTGCTATAAAAACGTGTTTCATCTTTTCAAATTAGGCAGGTGTAGCCCTCGTCATCTGACCGCGTTTCAAAATGACGAGGTTCGTCCCGAAGTAGCCCTCAAGTCAAAACGGGCTGTTAATATAGCTAAACTTTTCAAATTTGGATGGTATAGTGGAAGGATTTTCTTTCTGTCACTAGTACTCCAGTTTACTTAGATAAGAGACTTAAAACTTTTTTCCATTCGCAACTTCATAACCATTAGAAAAATTTTAGCGTAACCTCAAAAACTGAAAATGAGGAAATGAAGCATTAATAATTGCAATGAAATACAGTTACAACGGTTGAATGTCATGGTTTTCAATAAAACGCTTTACGTTACGATTCTTATATTTTTACTGATAAATATTGAATCTAAAAGAACTGAGATTTCGCGACCCACAGTTTTTAAACTATATGGGCCGAGACGTACAAAATCCGCAAGACCGGTTTCAGTAGCAAAAAGTTAGGTGATGTTTCACGATATGAACAACTTACTTTGTTATTATGCCCGAATTTTAGAAATCTGATTTGCCGACTTGAAACATTAAAAAAGTTTAAGCATCCTATAGCTATTTTGCTTATCTTTTGTTTCAACCTGTAATTAAAACCCACTGCGATTATTTACCACCAATCGGATTTTTTTTTTTTTGCACTTGACCTTTCTCCATTTTTATTTATCGTTTAGGTATTTGACAACTTTAAAGTGGCTCTTTATTAACCATTGCCGTGCCATCTGTCTGCTTTTATTAACCATTTGACATTTAAAGCTTTTAACCTTCCAAACGTGTGAAATTATCTCGTGTACGATATTATAAAATTTTTAATATTGAAAACATTACAGGTATTATTAAATTAAAAGAATGCATTAGTTTCAAATCATTTAAAAGGCAGAACAGTGACCACACTTTTTAACAACTTGGGTGTCCCTTTATGGATTCCAAAGCGGAATGTATCGTAATAAGTCATAGTTGAGAGGTCAATTAAAAATACTTCACAAAGGTTTCAGATTTTTGCATTACGAATAAGCAACAGTATCCAAGATTGCATAAACTTATTCTAGAAAATGACTGCGAGCTATATAAAAATCAAATTTCCGAGTTATTTGGTCGGTTAAATTATATGGTTGAAATTAATTTGTGAAAAAAGCAAATTGACGTTTAAATTTTGTGAACTTTTCCTCATCTATACAATAAGCATTCATTAATAATTTCCTTTCATAAACACGATTTGAGGTAGTTTCGCAATAAATGATTTTCAGTTCGCAATGAGTTTAGCATCTGTATTAGAAAAAAAAAACCGGTTTGTAGCGGAAAAATTAAGATGACATAATTGTGAAGGAATGCCTTCTTTGTTTATTATAGCAGCAGTACATAAATTTAAAAGGAAGTTTTATGAATGCATGATTTCTTTTTGAAACGATGTCGATTATGCAGGTGGATTGCATCCTTTTATTTTGAAAGGCGTTGGCGTCAGTAAAATGCTAGATGTATTCGATTGTTTTATCAGATGGTAGACGATTCGTGTTTCGTCAAGATTTCCAAAGGGCACGAGTTTGTCAACTCTGGAAGATATGAATATTTTATGTCTGCCTGTTATTTGAAGTCGTAGATGTGTTGTTTATCTTAAATAATTTCAAAATATCTGGTTACAATCATTTATGCTTGGTGTACCCGTGCCCTTTGTTCCGATTGTTGTATATGTGTATGGTTTTGATTTAATGGACAAATTAAAACATGAGTAGCTCTTTTTCGAGAGTTGCCCGATTTGAAACCTTACCTAGGACTGAATCTTTTCGTGTTAAATCAAAGCTCACTTCTACAATAGAATTATTAGTTTAAAAGTTTAAACCTCTTGTCACTTTACTAAGCTCTTGAGACTTCCGTATGCTACTGTTATCCTTTCTGCTAACATTTGTCTATATCGGGAAATTTCAAATCTGCTGCTACGTATTAATCATGAGTTGCTCAGACAACTCTATCTTGATCTAAGGCAGTGGTTCCCAATCTTTTCGATTCTCGGTACCCTTGGTGAATCCAGATTTTTTCCAATGCGCCCTATCTAAAACTAAGTGTTTTGAAAGGTAGCCAAGTTTTTGTATAGCTTAAGTAAAAATAAATGGAACATATTTTAGGTTATTTAACAATTTATTGAACAAATGTATTAAACAGAATCGGCAATGTGGATAAGCCTATTGATCACTACACACTTTCTTGTCGTGGAATTAACCCTCTATTTCCCAACGGTACTTAAAAGTACTACTTTAATCACGCTTATATTTTCGTCATATGATCGTTTTTCCGGACAGTATTCACTTGAACACGAGGAATGTAGTTTCGACAGCTAGCAGTAGATGGCAGATGAAGACAAATTAATTTTTTAATTATTAATCAAATTAATTAAATCATTTTATTTAATTAAAGTTTAATCTTTCCTGGGGTTATTCCGCATTAAAACGTATCTAATGATGCCAAAATAAAATTAAAAAGTTGCTGGTAAATGAATGCGGTAAGTAAAGGGTTAAACTGGGCTTGATTACCCTGTATGATGGCAACTGCCAAAAATCCGGCTTCACACAAATAAGAAGTAGCAAATGAGATTAAAATTATGTGACCTTTTAGCTATTGAGAGTGAATATTCGTTTATTATTGAAAACCAAAACTCAATTCTACGCTGATAAATTTTGTTTTAATGATTTGTCACAATGCAACTCGGATTTTCTTCTGCAGCAGTAAATACAGATGGGCAGTGGCATTAAAAGATTTTGAATCCATGCAAAAAAAAGCAATATCATTTTTCTCATTCCAGGTGACAAGTTGTGATAAGTGATCGCGTCATTTTTGCAGAGCAAAAATGAAAAAATTAAATTTAAATAAAATTATGAAAATTACAATATAATGAGAAAGTGGAGACTCCCCAGAGCGCCGCGGCGGGCACTTAGGGAGTCATTGGTATATGGCAGCATAGATCCGACTGGAGATAGTAAGGAATTTATATTTAGGACCATACTATTCTCCTAATCATTTACTTCCAGATTCTATAAGGACGAAATGCGTTTGTGAGTCGGTTTTATTAATATGTGGATGCCTTGAATACCGTGATCCATTTTTGGATTTGTTTCAATACAAATTATTTCAACCTAAAATCTGTTGATGTAAACGCGTAAAAATGTTTTAATTTTACTGCGACTCCCCCTCCCCTCTCCCACCACAACCAAAAAAAAACATTGCTTGTAAGATTAGACCATGCTGAAATTTGTTCGTGAATCATATGTTGTCGCATTGAGTTTATAAATTTCGAAAAGCCAACTAAGATAAGCATGTCTTATGAATTTAAACCGGTGACATTGCGATCTTGGGAGGGGAGGGCTAGCTTCGAGTCAAAAATTGGGACATCCCATTGACAAAAGTAGCATGCGCTGCGGAACTTAAAAAATATCCAAAGAAATGACGATACCGAACTGCCTGATTTAAGCAATTGAAATAGTACGAATAAAATGCATTGTTCTAAACCAAAATAGTTTTTATTCTTTTACAAGTATCAGTTTCAGCAATATTTACATGTACGGCTGTAGTTATCTTATCGATATTCGTATTAATCGTACCAATTTTGTGTCATGATCCATAGTTAAGGAAGCCTCTAACTAGAAAACTACGATGAATAGTGCAATTTGTTGGGGTAAGAACCCTGCCAATATCAAAATGCTGTTTGACTTCAAAACTTTCGGAAAAAATTATTCCAAATTGTTACTGTGCGAAGATTTGTAATAAATATAGAAAATCTTTAGTCACTTCGAACATTTTGGCCTATTTGTGGAGGTAACTTGCCAATATTGATATTGTCCTGCAGGTTCTGAAAATTATTCGAATTTTATTTACAGTGCAACTCGGCTGCTGTATTTCCTTAAAAGGGGAAAGATCAGTAGGTTAAGACATTTTTAAAACTCTCGCTGAAACTAATTTTCTTTTTGTTGCAAAATATGTTTGAACTATTTTGATAAGGTTCAGGCGGTTGTTGACACAGATAGCATGTTTTTCATTTTTTAAGAAAATCGGACAGCAAAGAAACGATTTGAATCGGCATTTTTGTATTCCTCAATTTTCAGAGAAATTGTTCCGATTTTTTTTTTTTTTTTACATCTTCCGATTGTTATCTATTGTAAAAATGTATTCCAGAAATATTGATTTAGAAATCAATGTTGTACTTTCAGGAAACTGTTTTCGCATGGTTTTATTTGCAGTAGAGATCTCTAATGATCTGGCAAAAGATGTTATATTTTCATTTAAGATCTCAAGTTCAGTTTTCAGCTTTTAATCCTTGAAGCTTCATTTCGGTCCGAGAATTTTTTTTTCTTAATAGATAAACTTCGGATTTTCTTAAACCGTCTCCAATGCAAAACTTATTTATCTATTTTATGTCAGTTTCCAAAGGAATAGAGATGTAATTCTGATACAAACGTTTAGTGCTTTCACGTCAGTCTGGGCCATGGGTTCCCATCCTTTTTTTGCCGCGCCTACCCCTTGATTAGTTTTATTTTCGCGTACACCCTACTGTCCTACCTCCCCAACCATCCGTCTCTGCAAAGAAGTTTTTATCAATAATGTTAAGGGTTCAATAATGATTAGCTTAAGAGTCGAATGACTTGATAACATTTGCAGGACTTCTTTTTGATTTCACATTTTATTCCATTTTTACGATAGTATTGGTTCAACGCTAAAACAAATGAAACTAGTATTGTAATAATTTCACATTAACTTATAAGGGTACATAAAAATTACACTTTTTTTGCTTTTCCTTATTTTGACAGGCTTTAGGACTTCCCAATTTTCACTTTTACTTTTCACACGAACTTGGGGAAACAAAATTCTGTAACATTTTTAAACCCATGTTTTCTTGTATCCCCCATTACCGACTTGAGTTAACGTACCCCTAACTGTTCCTTCGTATACCCCCAAGTGTACGCGTACCACAGGTTGGAAACCTCTAGTCTGGACCATAAAAAAAGTTTCAAAACACATCGCTAATATGCATATTCTTTTAGGCTAAGGCTTAAACTAGGACTGCAACCCCCAAAAGAAATCGTATTGAAAGCAGCTGTCGCAGTGCCTTCTTTCAAATTATTCTGTATTTTTGAGCAAATATGTTTTGGAAAAAAATCTCTTTGACTGAATCAAATCTGCTGTTTTAAATTGCATTTATTTTTATTTTCAAAGAATTATTTTGGAATTACAGCACAGTTCTTCGTACGAAAATGGAACCGCAAAAAATATTTTCGTCCAAAAAAGGGGTTGTGAGTGAAATTTTAAGAAATCCTGTTTTAGATTATCTTCATTCTGTTGAGGTTTCATTTTCCTCGTTTCTCAATGTCTCAAGTTAACTTTTAATTTTCGCGTTTTGGATAAGGCGATAGGTCATTGACTCAAATTGGAGTTCTGTCTGCGTTTATAGTAATGGTAGTAACTTTTGATTCATCCGTTCCACAAAGTGTGTTAAATTACTCATTGACTTGTGAAATTCTAGTTTGATTGCAGGCAGAAATTTCCATTTGATTACAGCAGTAATCGAAATCTCAACGCCATCATTCCAAAGCAAACAGCAATGATACCTTAATGTTATCTTGGAGTGTTGAATCATTATCAGAAACCTACGTGAGGCGTAACGGTTACAATTTTCAGGAAAGTGCGTCGGCATCACAAAGGAGTTGCATCAGTTTTCAGACATCTCCGTTAGATAGCGTCTGTGTTGAACCGACAGCAAGTAGATAAAAGGGAGATATTTCTATTGATTTTTAACACTCTTGACATATTTCAGTTGAACAATAGTATGGAAAGTTTTGGAATCTGAAAACTAATCCAGAAAGATTTCTTTAGAGGACCTTTGAGAAAGCGTCTTTGGCAGAAAATCTTAGCGGTTATGAAAGGAATTGCTGCATCAAATATACGAATAAATTTTATGAATATTTATAGTTGCCTCAATACACATGGACACCTTTACTTTCCATTTCGTTTTGCTGTTGATCCTCAAACCTGAATTGCCGTTTCGAAACAAATTTCTTCACTTAGCTGTAAGAACTTGAAAATAGAGCTGTAATAATTTAACATTTTACCGTTTATAAAAAAAAAAAATATGGTGAAACACTCTTATTCTGTTAATTTGGCCCAAAATCACTCTATACTCAGTTTGTGAAATTGTCTTGTAATAAAGACATGGCCTAGTGGCAAGGTCTCGGCTTCGGGGCCGAAGGTTCCAGGTTCGAACCCCGATTCCACTGAAGATCCGCTGTGTATGCGAGCCTATCACACATTAAATCATGCGTAGGGAGCCAAACGTTCTCCCACTGGTGTTGTGTGGAATTTTGGAGAGGAGGGCGCTGGCTGGGATGTCGTCCTCGTCATCCGACCGCAATTCAAAATTACGAGGTCCTTCCCAAGATAACCCTTGTGTTGCTTCAAAACGGGACGTTAATATAACTAATCTTGTAATAAAGACGCTATTCTCAACTTTTTGTTCTGATCATAATACCAGATGATTAATTGTTGTCCCAGGCTTTATAATACCATTTCTTGATACTTTTCTGTGTAGTTCTGACATGGGGAAGAATGTGTGGTGCCTATAATATATTTTATTGATATAAACATTTACTTTTATTGTTGCATTTCTTTTCTTTGTGAATTCTTGAAAGCAAATTGATTCAGTCATACTCAGTTTTGAATCTGTATGCTTCTTGGAATTTGTCTTATGATCTTATTTTCTATTAATTCGATGGTTTCGTAAGTTGCATTAAGAATTTAAATATGATGAACTTCTCAAAACCCACACCATATGATTTTTATAAATTATCAAGCTAAATTATCCTTTGCGTGCCAACCAAGTTTGATTGCATCGTTTTGTTGGTAGATTGTTGTCCTTGGTTTCTGTGTACAGCTACAAATTAAGAAACTCATTATGTAGATTTTAAAGACATTGGAATAACTTTGAGTTCCTTGTTGTCGCTTCAATTCATAAATATCTCATTTTATAACTTATGACTTATTTAAGCGATTTCGTGTGTATAATTTTCTTTTTCAACGGCATTCTACAAATTCATTCGTTATCTTATAGTCACAATATGTTCTGGGAGTTTTCGGTGGAAGGGAAATACTTTGCCTTGGATCATTTTGTAGCCTTGTTGTTGAATTGTCTTGGAGGATTTTGAATGATTTGATTTCTGGGATGCAGTAGCCCGAATGATGGGGAATTTTGTGACTGGTTCGAGGCATTTTCCAACTGCATTAGAAGTTCTCGGGCGTTTGTTACTAATTATAAGCGGAAAGTCTAGACAGTGTCAGTTCTGTAGAGCACTAAAATTAGACAAGATGGAACCCATCGTCATTCCGTTACTTTTGATTCAAGTAATCGTGGCGATTTTGCTTGGTTATAAATAGGTGACTTGGACTCCCACCGTAACAGAAACCTGATTAGTTTGTACTTTTTAAGGAATTTATTTAAATAAAAAATGTCTTAATTTGTATAATTTTTTTAAATTTAGCAGTCGTCTGTCTTAACCCCTTGACTTACAAAGTTAGACTTCTAATTCGATGACGCATCCTATTTGGCATATTTATTATTTCAATCCATATAAGAAAGTAAAGCACACGTGAGATGCTTAAGCGTGTCCTAGTGATTTTTCTTTTAAATTACTCGCTATTTAGACTTAATTACAGATTGGAAAATATTTGCTAGACTATACTTAATAAATGTTCGAAAAGACTTGCAACATATCCACTTTAATCAAGAGAAAATATGCAGTTATTTGGTACAGTAAAAACTTTTATCAGCTTTGAAAGTGAGATTGTTCACTAGTAGTAAATATTGAATACATCGCATTTATTAGTAAGCAGTTATGGAAAAAAAATTATCACTCCCCTTCCGTATCTTTCAAGTCTCTTAACAAGTGTAAGAAATTTGTATCGGGATTACGAAAAGAATGTGAAGACCATGTGTTAAATGCATTCTAATGCCAGTAAAATGCCGCAAATAATACTTGGAATATGAATCTAAGCAGGAAGCTTGCTTGAAACTTTAACTTAATTTACAGTAATCATTAGCAATATTGCAGTTACATCTTCATCTCAAAAATAATTACGTTTGTGTCATCCTATCTAAACGTTTAAAATCATCGCCAGTTCTCTTTTTATATGCAATATAATAGCCTTCACTCTTGTGTCGGTGATAAATGTTATTGCTAATAAAAAAAATCTTATGATTCGAATGTCTTATTATTAATAATAATTATTCAGTGAACACCTACCCCTTTTCATAAAAGCCTTTTCGTCCTGCACATTTTCCAGCACAGGGCTTTCTACCTAAAAATGGAACAACTTTTCAGAAATGTTCCTTATTAGAATTCTGCTCGTACTGGATTACATACTATCTTGTTGAAATTCTACACATACGAAAAAGTTATAAGCTATTCGGCTTATTTCGCCTTTTTAAGACATTGCTATTTATTCAGGAAGCAATAGCACGCTTTTCAGTCATTGAAGAGTACTCATATTTTACCCCCACGCTACTATGCGATTCATGGTGAATTCTCCGAGATTTAAATTATGAGCTGTTCATTCCTGTCGCTTTGTCCAAGGATTTGTTGCGACAGTGTCTGACTCATGTCGCAAAAATTGTTCTCGTTAATATTTTAGAATTACAACAAAGTTTAATTGCTGCTTCCGAAGTTGACACTTTCTAAATAGGGTCAGATTTTCGAATTTTTTTAAAGCTAAGAAACTTTTCTGTTCCTTTTGAAAAGATGTAGGGAAAGTGGGGTAAAACCGGTTACCCTAGACTTGAAGGACTGTTGGAGCTAAACTATTCGACATAAAGCTTGTCAAATTTTACCGAAATATTCATTATTTATCAGAGTTCAATATATCTTTCAGGAAAAGTCGGTTTTGCTACTTTTTTTCCTAATTATTATTTTTTTATTTTTTTGTAGAAAGTCATGCCACCCGGTTTTACCCCACTAGTGTGGGGTAAAATCGGGTGCACATGTTAACTCTATGGGAAATTAGGGAAAACTAGATTTTTGGTAAAAAAAGTAGAATACATTTTTATTTTATGTGACAATTTAAGAATAAAGACAATCGATTTAAAAATATTTCCAAAATTTGTATCTAAATTAGTGATAAAAGCTGTAGGAATGAAACGGGGGACCTAGTAATATCACTAGCGTATTGAAACACTATGGTTTGGAAATTGCAATGGAACAGAATAGCGACAAAATGAAATGTAAGAATCTAACAAATGTTGTACAAAACAAAAACAAACAAAAAAAAAATTGGAAAAACGTAATCGCGACTTACTGGGTTCTCCTACTATATTTTAACTATCCAAATCCAAAAGCATAAGAAAAATAATCCAATCCAAAAGCAAAAGAAGAAAAATGTATTCTACGTAATTCTGTCCTTAAAATTCAAGGTAAGAGACGGACTCGATCAAAATGACGATGTGTTAAATAAACCAAATGATTGCAAAGACTTCGAACAAAAGACCAATTTTACATGCATTTTAAGTTTTATATGAGAAAAAATTAATAAAAATCGTTTATTGGAAATAATGGAATAAATTTAAATTCTTTTTAAAATTTTGACTAAAATAATTCTTTGTATTATTTGAAACTATCACAAAAAAAGAAAATATTGGAAATCGGAATAAATTGTAAATGCTTTCCATCGGAACATTTGACCCAAAGGTCAGATAGGAATGGCACTCACAAACTACCAACCTTCTCATAATCTAAGAAAATCCTCTTTGGTCGGGTATCCGTAGTTTCCCCCTAGTACCCGGTTTTACCCCACTAAAATTACCCGGTCTTGCCCCGAGTGCAGAGGTTATAAAAAACGAAACAGAACCACGCAATTGTTTTATTAAATTTTTGTTTGATAGGATATAAACCCTTTGTAAACATATAATAAGCCGGATTAAATACGGTTTTTATAATTGTAATGATTAATAGGTAGGAATAGTTTAAAAAGAAATTAACATTGGAGAGTTGACGTCATAAAACAAATAAACCTTCACGGACTAAGTGTATTCAACAACAACATGGCAACTATGATCATTCTTTCTTGACTAATAGAGTATAATTCAGAATTTGTCCGCTAGAAAGGAGAATTAACAACGCCAAAAATCAAGGTACCCGGTTTTACCCTACTCTCCCCTACCTTCGCGTATCTTCACCTTGGTATTTTACGCTTTGTATTCTGCCTCTGTGAAACAATCTTTGCAAATAAGTTTTCAACGCAGTTTTAATGAGCTTGTTTCAAACCTTATTTATGATATTTTATTTTCGAACACGTTATCTCTCCCCATTAGTTCCAAGTACATTTTTCTTGATGAACAAAATTGGGAAAATCTTTTAGTAGAACGTGAAAATATTTTCGACTTCGCCATTAAAATTGCTAGAATAGAAGTGCACATTACACTGGAAATTTCCAAGCTCTTGTTTTTGAGAAGACGTTTATTTTCTTGTTTACATCGAATAGAACAAAACAGTTGATTGTTTTCTTTATGAAATTCTTTCCATGGCAGTCTTTGGTTTGAATTTCACTTTTTATTTAATGTTTATGTAGAATATATAG
Organism: Araneus ventricosus; assembly: GCA_013235015.1. NCBI lineage: Eukaryota > Metazoa > Arthropoda > Arachnida > Araneae > Araneidae > Araneus > Araneus ventricosus. The sequence continues at coordinate 382,784 of BGPR01000771.1, forward strand.
CTATGTGATCCAAATTGGGTATTTTTGAATGAATCGTCTATAAGTTTTGTTTTATGTCGAAACTTTATTTTTGCATTTGTTTCATTCGTATTTATAGTGAAAATATAAAATTAATTGTAGTTTACAGATTTGATAATATTCGTTTACAGATTTAATATTTCTCTCTAATGTTGAAAAACTGTTTTTTAAAAAAGTTGGAGAGTATTAATATTTTTGATCTTAAAATTCATGCTGTTCTGTTAATTTTGTAGATAGAATATCTTCGAAATCTCGATATTCTAGTACTGCTCACAAACGCATTCTTATTGTGATTTTGAAAAGAGATCTATTAGTTTTCTTGACATGTTTAATAATAAAACAGTTTTATTGCAACATTCTTTTTCTCTTAGAGATAGAATGGGATTTCGTTCGAACGTATCGGACATTAGATAAGCATTTTAAAATTTATCCAAGACCAACTATTTTATTTTTTAAATGCTGATAACAAACGAAACTTGTTACGAAAATAGAATGAACTAGAAAATAAAACTTTCATTTTTAAAATTTGGTAAAATTGTTAGTATATTGTAGTGTATGAATTGTGAGAGTTTCAAAAATCGATAATTTAAACATTAAATGAAGACTAGAAATTGATAATGCGGTAAATACCAAAAGCACAATTTTCTTCTCATCATAATATAGTAAACACCAAAGTTTCTAACCTAGGAAGCGATGCAAGTGTCCAAAAAATGCCAAGTGCTTCAACCACTGAAGGTCCGCCGTGTATGGGGCCTGTAGCACGCTAAATCATACGTAGTGGCCAAACGTCCTCCTGTTGGTGTGACGCGGAAGTTTGGAGAGGGGGGTGCCAGCTCGGGTGTCGTCCTCGTCATCTGACTGCGGTTTAAAATTACAAGGTCCGTCCCTAAATAGTCATGTTGCTTCGAAACGGGACGTTAACCTAACCTAATCCAAGTGCTTGAAAAACGTGTTGATAAATATTGCCAGTAGCATAAGTACTGCGAGGCCAGAAATTTCTTTATCGTTCACCTGTAAAATTTGCAATTTAGCACTTACTGCGTTTTCCGTTTCCAGTCTTCAAATATCACGATTTCTATAAAACTCGACTGAAATTAAATTTTTAATCGAATTAAATGTCCATTAATGCAAATTCACATTCTAACTTGAAGATTCTCTTGCAGGCGTTATCAATTACTCTTCTCTTGCAAGCTTTTTTATTTTATTTGTAAATGTCCCAGTACTCTTGCTTTATTTCATTTGGCTAACCACTATAGGAATGTATACAGTCGTAGAGAGATTGTTTATTTGGATCAGAGATACTTATCTTTATTAGGCATCCCCCCTTCAACCCATCTAATGATACACTTGAACTTCGTGCGAAAGTAGGCGTTGTCTAAACCCACGTCGTTTTTCGATCCTTGAAAGGAAGCAAACATCCAGTCTTGACCCAAAAGTCATAACAGCACGGGTATTCCGTTCACATTACGTCATTGCAAGTCTGGGCACAACAAAAAAGTGAGCTCACTTGCTCCATTTGCGTATGCACTCTGCGATTTTTACCAAAACCGGACACAACTTTCTTGCAACACGATTCGATTCCGAAACCGAGATCAAAATATGTCCCTTGTTTAGGTCAGAAGACCTTTTATTTGATGATTCAGTGGAGTTTAATGGGGTCATCTAGGTGTTGAGGCAGGTGGCCATTCATCGTGTTTCCATTTTGATTTTTCTCAGTGAGCTCCAAATTTTTAGGTGAACGCCTCGATTTTTCTCCGTCGTATTGGATAATGGGAAACGATTATCAGGTAAATTGATAAGTATGTAAAGTTCATGTTGAAGTTTTCTTGCGCATTGTGTGATTGGATTATATTATTTGCTTTCATATTTCCTCTATCTTTCGCATGCTACTGCTGTTGCAAAATGTAGAATTTATGTAACGATGGTCAGTCCTTTTCATATAGTCGATTTATCTATTATCGAAGAATTTATCAATTATCGATTATTAGTGAGCTTTAAACTACTTTGGGGGATAAAATATGTATATAATTTATCAAAATATAATTCAATTCAATTTACCTTTTTAAAAAATAATTCTACGCATTTTTTGTGCGCATAGGGGCAAGACCAATGCACTTCTGAAATCTCGAAACATAAAAATTAAATGCCCTGTTTTAACGTGCGCTGTTATAAAAAATCTTCAGTCGGTGGTACACATTTTTGAATCGTCTGTTTGTATAAAATTTTTACAGATTTATGAAAATATGCGCCAACGGATTCTATCTATACGTGTAAATTTTACAATACTTATTAACTGTATTGATGAGTGTTTTATGCACAGCTGCGTGATTTGAACTATCAAAAACAACTTTATTTCTTATCAGATCTGATACGATATTGCATGAACGTTTGATCTTTCTTCACATTTTTATGTTCGAGAAAAGATAAATTTATCCATTTTTTTTTTTTTTTTTTTTTTTTATTTTTTTTTTTTTTTTTGTTGGATAAAAATTTAATTTTTTTATTTTTTTTTTTTTTTTTACCTTGTACTTTTGTTTACGTTTCTGTTGCTTAAAAATGTCTAGAAATATCAGTAACCGGTACTTTTTAGTAAACTCGTAGTATCTTTTCTATTATTAACTTCCGTATGCAAATTTATTATCAGATATTAAATATTAACAAAAAAAATTTTATACGCTGAGTATTTTTTAACGTAGCAACCATTACTATGTTAAGTCGCAATGAATCTTTATTTTAAGTGTTTTGATTTTTATCGATAGTTTTCTTAAAATTTTTGTTAATGCAGTGATTTCTATTTTTAAAAAAAATTCTGTTGAATGTTATTCCAAACTGTCCTAGAAGTTTTATAACGAGTTCGTTGAACTGCAGATATTAGCTTCGCTCTGAAATGAAATTACATAAATATGCGAGATCAGAGTCGATAACCTGGATCGCATATAAAATGGTTATTTCGTATTGTCAAAACTTCAAAACATTTCCCCTGAATGAACTTTACCATAAAAACGTTCTTCCTAATTTCATTCACTCAAGAATTTAATTATTTAACTCTAAGCTTGGATTGTATAAGATATTTTATATTTAAAACCTATTTGTCATGCAATTAAACCGCATATTGATTGAATTACCACATGCATTAAATGCCAGTTATTCAACTTGTCTAGAAATATCTGCATCATGAATTAAAAATAAGCATACTTATGATAAGCAAACAGTATCCTTAGCTATAACGTCATGCCTGATTTCAAGAGCGTTACAGCATTGAAATCTGTTTAGTCGAACTACCTAACAATCTATAATCGAGTTGTCCAACCAAATGTTTATAAATGACTATAAATATTTCATACTTACAAATGCTTATACCTATTATAAGCTTATTCATAAAATTATCCTAAATCTCAACTGCTGTAATATGAATACTCAAGTGTTCTTTTGGTTATGTTCTTTAATCATTTAATATGCTGCGAGCATTCTTCTGCCCCTATTGGTGGTCTGGGAACTGCCTTAATTTATCTCTCAATCTTATAATAATGGACGGGGAAACGTCACACTCCGCTAAGTCTTTTGTATTCGTTTTAGAATACTATCTTTTGTTTATAGGAATTCATTCTGTGAGAGGTCCCATGATTTGTAGCCACCACGTCTGCCGAGGTCGCTCACCTCTGGTGTTGGGACACGCGCAGAACGTTTTTATTTTGTCGTCTACCTCTTCTCACCTGCTTCGGTAATCTTTGTCCTTGACACTGAGGACATTAATTTGTCTGTATCATGCTCTGACTAATAAATTTCGTAACGCTGTCAAATCTCGGTCATTTTTTCCCACTCCTTAATTTGGCATTTCATTGATATTTAAACCATTCATTCTGATTTTTAAACATTTCAGTAACGCAGAAATATTTCTGCGTAATTTATCCCTAATAATCATTGGAGAAATTTGTGTTGATATATTTGATGGCTATCAGTGACACGCACGCACACACACACACACACACACACACGACAAGTCAAGGGGAGTAACCTGCCCTCGCTTTTTTTTACGGAAAAATTTAATTATTTCATTTTAGTTGTCTAAAACCAGGAATTATAAAAAAGCAATAGTGCCTGGGAAAGCTAGATAATTTCGTAGCTAAGTTTTAAAATTTTCTTGTCTACCCCCTGTAATCCCCGATACCTTAAATGGTAGTAAATTTTTTAATTGGTTGTGTATTTTTAATTGAATACTATCGATCATTTATCAGAAACTTTTGAAATTTGAAAACAAGACTTTAAATGATGTATTAATTTTTTTTACTTCATTCCCCTTTTATCTTCATCAACAATTTTTGTATAGGACCGTAGGGTAAGCACACTATATGAATTAACAGATATATTTATTCGATAAATTAAGAATTTACCACAATACTATTTGATACGAAGAACATGAAGTTTATTAATTTTTTGTACTATAGCATACTGAGATTTAAAATATTTAATTTCCCTGCAATCGGCGTTTTTAAAATCCATTCGCCCATCCTTTTCATTTATCCAACTAGTTTTTAGCCATCGGCGTTAATTGGTATTGTAAAACAGATGCATCTTCTCGATTATCTAGATGTACTCGATTCATCGTCTTGTATGAAACATGGGCCATTGTATGCCGATCTGTTATGTCGGTTTAATTCTTGAATAATGTGAAAAGTAAGCATCTTTAAATTTTGTACTTATTCCATTTATTATCGGATAATTTACACGGCCATTTTTGTGATTTCACTTTATTTTCTGATTTTAAACGATATCTGAAGACTTCTTGAAGGCTGTATATCATTAAGCGGATAAATATTTTCCTATGGCTGATAATATGTGAAACTTCATAAAAAAAATATATAAATGCCGCAAAGAAATAATTTTTCAGCCGCAATATTTTCCCCGTTACAAAATTACTACAATTCCTTATTCGAAGTGACATCAGAAGATTAATTCAAAATAGAACATTCAAACTTCCTTTGTAATTAAACTTTGATGAATTTTAAACTTTATATAGATGCTGATAATTGATGGACTGTTATTCTTTTTAAAAAAATTAGGTAAAAAAAATTGTTTTTCCATTATAAATATATAGATTTTATCATACTGTAGCTCTAGATCAGAAGTTCCCAACCTTTTTTCACTCGTGTACCCCTCGATTAGTCTCTATTTTTATGTACCCCTATTGTTATACCTGCCCCACGTAGCCATCCCTCTGAACAAAATAGTTTTTATTAATAATGACGAGGGCTTAGGTTAGCTTAAGAGTCAATCGACTCGAATGAGCTTAATAAAATTTGTAAGATTGATTTTTGACTTAACGTTTTATTCCATTTTTAAAATAGCATTAGTTCAGCTTAAAAACAAATGAAAACAGCATTGAAATAGTTTCGCATTAACTTATGATGAGAGCTAACAATGACTTAATTACTAGATTTTAATTTATTTATTCTTATTTCGCCAAGAGACTCTCGGACTCGTACAATTTTCACTTTCATTTTCCATACGAGCTTAGGAATGTTCTAGAATTTCGTTTTCTCGTGTTTTGTGTTTGCCGCCATTAACTATCACTTTCTCATACCCCTAACTGGTTCCCCACGTACCCCCAGGGGTACGCGTACCACAGGTTGGGAACCTCTGCTCTAGATAAATATAACAAATTATCGCGATCGATTTTTCACGGGATGTCGGAGCTAAAATGGCGTTTCTATTTCCATATAAAATTATTGGCAGATGTGCTAAAGTGACCAGACATTCTAGATTTGGACTGCTTGCCCGGATTGAAAATATGAGCCGAATTTGAATTTAAGCTATGTTCAGGGCAACCCGAAATATAGCTTGTAATTAAATAGGACATATTTTTTTTAAAAAGTAACTAGATGTCACATTTATAAAAGTTGCATTCTGTAGAATTTTGTTTCCTAACTTGTATAATTAAGTGTATCTAAATGTGATCAACTTAGATGAATCAACCTTAATGAATAATAGTAAAAGTTAATGAAATGTTGTTTCTGCCCTGCGTTTTTTGAAAAACAATGAAATATATTAAATGTATATTCGTTTCATTTTGTCCACTTAAACTTTCCTTCCCCCCCCCCTCCCACAATTAGCGTCCCGGTTTGAAGTTCAGAAAATCTGGTTACTTTAGCTAAAAGCATTTTCAAACCTGGCTTTAATTTCCTATTTGTGAATCATGTAGTTGAAGTTGAGCTTTACAGTGTTACGGCTGCTCAAAACAAACATTTCACTGATCTTGTGTATTTAGTGGCAATCACTTCCATGCTATACTTTACGCGCTGTCATCTTACAGCTGACTTGGATAAAAATCTTTAATCGTGACATACCTATGTCTAGAGATAAGTGAAATTCTTTGTTGTCACACGTGTTGACGGTGCTTGACGTGCCAGTCGCATCATTACATTTCAAAGTCGAAAACGCGTGAAAGCCTGTTGAGAGCGCGTTCCATCTGATTTATTTTGGAGATGATACTTGTATAGATTAGTATCTATGAGTTCACCAAAAGTGAATGCAGTTTTCAAAAGAAGCGGATGCCATCTAGCTGAACTAAGCCGATTTCCGCAGCCCGCCATTTCCTGAGGCGTAACGTCGAATATCAAATCACCTGCGTTTCGAATTTTGAATTATTCCCAAGACTAGCGGGACACGCTTCGTTTGTGTTAAAAGGACAGTCGACCAATTTTCGTGCATAAATTGAGCTTATTTATTGCAACTATGTCTCATTTAGCTCCATTTCCATAGACAAGATTGCGAATTGGCTACGTTTATCTGTAGTTGTTCATTTTTCAAAACGAATGTCAAGTTGAGCATGCCATTATTGTATCTTAATAGAAAGATCGCTTGAATGCTTTTGATGTTTTAGATTAGTTACGAGAAGTTAACATATTTTTTCCTTTGAAGTTTTAACGACAATCCGCTTAACCCTTGCACAAATCCTGATATTTTAAGCGCAGTTCTGTGATAAAACGAATGTGGTAAATTTGTAGGATCTGCATGTATGCGATGCTTTGGATTTTAAGCCAATATGTAGAAGTGTTTTTTAATAACTCTTTTATGCTGAGTAAAATTAAAATATTTAACTGGTTAATGTTCTGTTTACCATGGATTAAACTGGTAATCCAAATATAATTTGAGAAGCCGCGTACATTTTTCTAAAACTCGTATGCATTTCAATCTGGTTCACGCTACATCTGCCGTGGTTAAAGTATACATAAAGATTTCACCCACCTTGCAAAAAGCACGCGGTTGAAAGTTGATGACAATTACCACGAGCACGTTTTCGCATTTAAACAATTTTGTGTGTAGTTAAAGTATTTTTAAACATGCTGTTCACGTTTGGAAAAAAGAGTACTTGTTCACATAACATCTATCAATGATTCAGAAATTCTTAAATCTCTCCCAAATAATCATAATGTACTTTAAAAAAAGTTTTAATTTAAATCAACGACGTCTGCCTGTAGTAAATCATGGCATAATATCGTTTTTCAATTTTGGCATGTATTGGACAATTCCAAAATTTTGTTCGTCAAACAAATCAAATCAGTTTGTTATAAGGTTAACGTGACCAGTAATTTTCTCCTTCAAAACGGGACATTTATTAATTTTTAGGTAATAGTATGTGTATTCAAGAGAACGCATATTTCTTCAGTTTTTATTTATTAATGAAAAGAACAAGAATGAAAATGTAAAAATAAATATTTAATGTGATCTTGCATTTTTCTGAACAAATTTTTACTTCAGTATGTTGATTTTTTTTAAAAATAAAATTCTTGGTGGGATTTCTTAATTTTCCTTTGTAATTAACGTTGCTTTATAAATTGCGAATTGCAACTGTGTTTTTTCGCTCGTCCACAACTTATTCATAAGAGAAAAGACCCTTTCTATATGGGTGCATTAGTGCCGGGCAAACATAGAATATATTCAACAATTATACGAAAATTTGTATGATTTAAATCATTGTCAAAATGTTTGAACAATTTCCCCAATGACCTTCAGTTGAAAATATTCCCGGTGTTTATTCTGTCACTTGTTGCGGTGTAATGTACTAAGTGCGAGATAGCAGGCTTCTGACCGACTTGCACATGTGGCGTGCCCCGCCATCGCCATGCTACTAGACAGTCATCGGATTTTTTTTGTGTGTCTTTTTTTGAAATTTTTATCGCGAGTTGCTCTCTTTCTGAAAACGGGACATTTCGGTGTCCCGAAGCTGTGCTTGGGGACAACGAGACAGGCTATCTAAAAACGGAACGTTATCACATTATATAATGCCTTAAAATGCAACACGAATTCAAAGCGCTTTAAAGAATTCGAATGTATGAAACTTTAATTTTTAAAATGTCGTACTTCTATCACTAGTATTTGTATTCTCACAATTAGTTGCGTTTTTTTTTTTTTTTTCATACTAAAGCAATTTAGGGTCACATTTGCGAAATGGAAAATAATTTCCTAGATAAAACTGCATTTTAAATTATATTTGAAGTTCGCGAATGGAATGAAAACGAGTAAAATAGCTTAAGATTCCTGGAAGCCACAAAATATTTCATTGAATAATGTAGATCCTTCAAATTATTAATTATGTTTTGTATTTCTGCTCAGTTATGTTTACAAGTTTCTTTTGGATAAATGCTATAGGTTACCTAATTTTGAGAGATCCATACAGAAAGTTTTGAGTGGTAAATTTCTGATACGCTTCAATATTTTAAGTATGTCTATTTTCTTAAATATATTTTTCGAAGGCTAATCAGAAATGAATGTCATCTCTAGTTCGTTTTAGTTCTTTTTGCTGCTATTCTTTCAAATATTTCACAAAAACGAGTTAACTTTTTAGTGTGGTTAAATTCACTGCATCTTTTTTCCCCGAAAGTTTGTCTGCTTTTCACATTCCAGAAGGAATTCCGTGCCTGTAAATTCGTCTGGTTGACACGTAAGAGTATAATTTTCTCGTCTCTCAACGATTTCAAACGACTTCGAGCATTTTATACGGTTCGTTGACTATCGTTACTCAGAATCATCCTATGAAAGGTTCTTTATTCGCTTGTTTGGTCGAAGTCCATTCGGTAATTCCGTTTAAGTTACTATTACAAAATTGTCAGTTTCATGAATTTTTGTGAATAGCGGTACTTTAATGTGTGTAAAATTTTGAAAAAAACAATGTATAACAGTGCTTTACGAATCGGGCTTAAAATGGTCTCGTTTATTGAGAAGGGGCTATTCATATAAATTAGTTATATAAATCGTGTAATGTAATGTATGGCAGCTTTCTTTTCAGCATAATTTTGAATGAAACTGGCTGTTAGTATTAATTCGCTGTAACATAGTTGCAGCCTTTTCGATAGTATTTTAATCCAGTTATTAGTGAAGAATTCATGTTTTAATACATCTTATTCATTTATGAAATGCGCATTATAAAATGTAAATTAGATTCTCGTGTTATAATGTTGCAGGAAACCATATTTAATTTCCAGCCGTATGTCTGTTTCTGACCCCTTACAAAGTGTGCAAAAAAAAAAACCCTCGCTTTAGTTGAAAATAATTTGGACTTGTTCTGGATCTAATATTCATATATTTCTGAAAATCGCCGGAGTTACACGGTAGGATCTGCTCTAATCTTAACCCCTTAACCTACAATGTGTCTGACACGTGCATCGAATTTCAGAAATTTTGCTATTTAAATCGAATTAACTCGATCAATTTTAATCTTTTTATCAATTTTAATCCTAGAATGGTAACGTAACTTCGCAGTTTGAAAGGGAGGAGTCAATTTGATCCAACGTTACCATTCCAGGGGTAAATACAAAAATCGGACACTCTTATGTCTCAAATATCCTTTACCATCGTAAATAGATTGAAATAATAAAAAATATCCCAAATGGGTGGTGTCGTCTAATTAGGAGGTTAAATAAAATCGTAGGGCAAGGTGTTAATTTAAATGCAGGACTGACATAAGACTTGGTCTTCAACAGTGGTTCGTGTCTAGTGAATCGAATGCACCCGTTGAAAATGCATGTTACAAATTTCTTTTGATTACTCGAATCCTAATTGAAATGCACTGTACTTATAGTAGCTTTTGTTTCGATTTGTTGTGGATTGTTTCAATTGTAATCGCTTCAACAATTTATTCATAGTATAACGGGATAATTCGTTGCTCCATCGACAGGAAAGCTATTTTGACTTTTCTGGTTTTACTTACTTTTAGAATAAGTTTCTGACCACAACAAATCTTGGCTTTCTGCCTGCGCCGTACTAACATAAACTTCCATGCAGTCTTAAACCATTGATCCATTATATACAATAGCTGGTATTTGCTAATTTTAATTAACTTTTTCTGTTACACATATAATTTTTTTGAAAAGCTCTTAAAAACTTTAGTATTAATCTAAATTTCTAGAATCCATGTTAATATCTAAAAAGTTAATTGTACTGCAACTCTTGTTCACTCATTTAGCTATATAAAAAAAGCTTCGACTATGTCATAATTTGAAAATTATATGGAATTATATATTCATTCAATTATATATTATAACATATTCATATCAGAAAAAAGTAAGTTCCCCCCCCCCCATAATATTTAGACCAATGTAAATATCTTGGTTAAAGCTTTGGAATTTGTGTTAATTGGGGTATCTAATTTTTTTAAATTTGTTTCCGTCCCACTAGAATGGAAAATCGTTTTTGGTACAATCAAAACAGTATTTATTGAATTTTAGACTTATTTTATTTTGAATAATTTTATATAGTAAACTATTCTAAAACATTAATTACCGTTTCGAACCTTTCATTTCTTCCAAGAAACGGGTTATTGTTTGATTATACCCGAACACGCAAGTCTTTGTTCTTTAACACCTGCCCCGAATATTTTTTTTAATACTGCCGGCATTAAGAACTGCAAGATGTACGCTTATAACAATCATTTCAAGATTACCGCAAGCTTTATTTTTCCAGTGCACTTCCTTTTTCTCTTGAAGCGTTAATTTCTAGGAGGAAGTTGAAGCTGCCTGAACGAATAAAATCAAAAGCGGACGTCCGTTTAGATAAATTTCTTGATTTTGTAAGCGATTTAGGGTTTTCAACAAGAGAAACGTCTGAACCTTTGTAATATTGCCACCGCTGACAAAGAATCGGATTATCTTTTATATTTTTTATTTGCTTCTTTTGTTCTCGTGGGCGCGTTCTCTACGTGATAACCTGGCGCACTTTATTACTCAGCCATTGACCTTAACCGAACCCGATCAAAAGCTATCAGGTGAGCTTTGTGAAGCATGTTAAAATGTTATCTCTATTTTGTTCTTTTCATTGCCACTTTTTTTTAGACTTCACGATAGTTCAGCATCTATAGACAGTGCATTAGATATTCACTCCTCTTTTAAAAAGGGCGGAGAGGCTTTGTAAAGAGATAAGCATAATATTATATGCCTCGCAAAGTCCGTGTAAGTTTTTTAAACGGTAGTCATACCTATACTTTACTTATATCTGAATTGGAGAGAATTATTCATATTTCTTAAACTCTGAAAATTCATGAAAATACAGGATCGTATAATTATGTGTTGGGACTGGAACGTGTATCATTTCTCGAGTCGCTCAACGGTTCTCGTTTGGTTAATATTTTCAGCATCCCTGTCATTAATAGCTTAATTTTCAGTGACTCAAAATTTAACTATATTTAACTTGGATGTGAATTGGGAAAGGAGCTAAATATTAAGACAAAGGTTTCAATATTTATATCCCTTTTTATGTTGGTGTTCTTCGGACTAACTCTTTAATTTTAAAATAATTGATATCAAGAAATTTCATTGAACTTTGAATTTGTAGTTTGTACCCAAACTGTAATACTAATTCAAACATGAATTTGTAGTTGGGTAGCCTTTGTACATTCCTGAACTTGTAATAGATCAAAAATTCAACTGGCCCATAACTGACTTTTTCATTACTCTGATTTTTTTTCGATAGTTGTGTCCCGCTGGTGTGGAAGTTGGGAGTGGAGTGCCGACTCGGGGCTCGCTCTCGTCTTCAGACAACGGTTCAAAATTGCTAGTTCCGTCCCAAAATAGTATATTTAAAATCCCAAATTTAACTTTCTAACATTTTTTTGCGTAAAACCTTGGCAATTTCTGCTATCTGGTCTGCAGATCCCCTCCCTCCCTCTATTTTAGATATAATTATTTACTATTTAGACAAATTATGCCAATTTTTAGATTTGACACTTCGAATTTTATCTAAGCCTCTAATATATTCTTTGTATCTGTGCTGGAAAAGTAATTGTTTGTGATAAATGGTAACAATGTATAAAAAACCACGAAAGTTTGTGTGCAAATAAATGCATGAGAAATATAACTTGCGAAATCTTTGACTTGTAAAATGAACAAATGAAACGAAATTGCTAGTCTGTCATCAACTTAATTCAGATAATCGGGAAATGATTTAATTCAGATGAACGTATCTGCTCAAACGAATCCCTGAATCTTCAGACGAAATTAAACGGATCATAACTCAAGGGCAACATCATTCTTCATGGAGCCCGACTCTTTTTTTGGATGTGGGTCGACTTAGGGTGCGGTTTATCTTTCAATCGGGTGATGACCCTAATGCACGGAACATTGTTGGCCCATTTTGGCGTCGTGGGGTAAGAACTGGCGTTGTTATAAATCTTTGTTTTGATGACCCGGAGTCTTTGGGAGCATTTGCGTGTGAACCTTCATGGTAGGTTGGAATAATGAAATTGCTTTTCTGCATGCGTATTCGACAGGAACAAATAGTAAATTCTTTTTTATTCTAAATTTAGTGTGACCAACTGTGATGGCTTTGTTTTAATTTTATGCGCTATTTTTAGTTTCTGTAGATTACTTCTGAAGTTTTCCTTTAAATATATTAGAAACAATTTTTTCAAAAGTCATTCAGTTCCGTGTACTGTCATGGAGTTCCGGTATGTAATTGTAGGTTTGCTGTCTTAGAACCTCTCGCTTAACGTTTACATGTGCCAAACCATTGTTGGGAATTTTCTCAGTTATCTCGCGGAATTTAATCACATTCCCAGATACTAATTTAATAGTACTACGATATTTTCGGGTCATCTGTATGAGTTTTTAAAATTGCGATTCCATTTACGAAATGGACTACCTTTTTGAATGTATAAATAATTTTGTTTAGGTTTGGATTTATCCCTATTGCGTGTAGTGTTAATTTTAAGAACAACTTTTGTTGATGAAAGTTTAGCTATATTGTATGAGTTTGTGGTCAGCGAATGGGTTTGAGCTGGGTCAGCAGTATCAGGAAATCTGTCTAAATATACAGTAGAACCCCGGGAATGCGAAACCCAAGAATCCGAACATCTTTTTCTAATTTTCTGAAAAATCTTTCGAATTGATCTTTAACCGCTTAAGTTAAAAGCCCGTGAATACTCGTACATCGAAATATCGCATTTTTTAGTCTTAAAACTAAAATTAACATTAATTGGCTTTATAATTTTACACAAATTACGTAGATTCTATAAAAATCTCAAATATTTGCTTTCTGAGATGAATGAAAACAGCCCTTTTCCAAAACAGAAGGGATCATCTTATTAGATAGCAAAGAAAAGAATCATTTAAGGGGTTAAGAATGAATACAGCATCTTAATTAGTAGAAACAAACTCGGATATCTTTTTACTTTCAACTTGTTTGCCACTGGTACCGTGCGAATCGCCGTGTGTTCTTTCCGTACGCCTTTACAGAGCACCCAGAGTCACAATACTCTAATGCATTTGGTGTAGCAAGAGTATTTTACCGAATTTCCTGGAATCCGAACGAGGTCAGCCCCCCAATTAGTTCGGATTCCTGGGGTTCTATTGTATTGAAGAGAAAATGCTTGTAAATGAGAGAATAAAATGCCATTTTGTTTCAATATGTTAGCTAGTTTCATTCAGTATAAATATGTTTAACTCATTCTAATTGAAAACCAATTTACTGCGGCATGAATGTTTTCCTTTGTTCTTTTTTTGCTTGCATTCGAGAATTATCAGTGTGTCCAACAAAAGTTTAGTTATATTAACGTCCCGTTTTGAAGCAACGCGAGGGCTATTTTGGGACGCACCTCGTAATTTTGAACCGTGGTCAGGTGACGAAGCTGACGCGTGAGCCGTTACTCCATCTCCAAATTTCCGCGCCACGCCAGCGGGAAGACGTTTTACCCTCGACGTCTGATTTAACATGCACGAGGTCTACATACTAGGCGGATCTTTGGGAATTCGGTTTCAAATCTGAAACCTTTTTGATCCTGAAACTGAGAACTTGCCATCAGGCCACTGCAGCCCCGTGTCATACAAAATAACGAGGCATTGAACGCACTCGTAATTTATAGTTGTTGAAATGTCAGTAGGATTCGGATGCAATTTTTTTATCGGATTTTTTTTTTTTTTTGGTCATTTCTCTGTTGCCTCCTGTAATGAATTATGAATAAGATAGCATTTCGGTTACTTGGCTTGTATATCGAACACATAATTAAGTAAATTTTAATTTTACCGAGTAGTAACATTTTTGGGATCCTTCTCGGCTCTGAAAAGATGCGATCATACAAAGCTTCTAACAAGAAACTTATCTCTATTCATATTCGCATTATCTGTTAACATTAACACCATACATTATTTTAGAAATATTTACCTTTCGGGAAGCATTTTTAACACTTTGTCTGGAAAATACTAAATTCTTGCAGCGGTCGTATGAGCTAGACAACCTTGAACGCCTAGGGGTAAGTCAAGGACATTTACTGAGTCAAGGGTGGCTGCATCTCTTTGAGACTAATCCTGGTCTGAAAAAGAAAAGATCCTCATTCAACTTCATCGGGAAAACTCGTTCCTCAGATTATCAGTCTATCATATCTAGAGAAGTTTTTCACCTCTGTTTAAACAGCTCTTTCTGTGGAATGTACTATGATAAATATTGTCTTTTTGATGACTTTCTCGGTATCGTATTTTGAAAAATGCAACTTTTATTTCGTTTTATGAGGTAGAGATGAGAATTTGCTGTTTGAAAGAGGAAAAAAAAAAAAAAAATGGAGTACTTTGAATAGTTTCACGTAAACGGTGTTATTCATATTAAAGCTTTGAAAGTTGTTTCTCTGTCTTCGTAATCTGAAGGAAAAGTATTCATTCTACTAAACATTACTTAATGTAAGCTTAAAAACAACTTAATTTTAAATTGGATAATTATGTATGGAATTATAGTTTTTGACTTAATGGCGCTTAATTAACGTAAAATAAGCTTTCACTTTACTACATAATTTTAATAGACGTCTTTCGAAATTTTCTCAATGTGTTAAACTGTCACTGCAGAAAACTTTTAATAGCTTAACTTAAAAGCCCGAGAATACTCGTGCATCGAATTATCGCATTATTAGTCTTAAAACTAAAATTTAATCATTAATTAGCTTTATAATTTTGCATAAGAATTGTGTAGAATCTATAAGCATCTCGAGTATTATATGCTTTCCGAGATGAATGAAAACGACAGTCCCTTTCCAAAACGGAAGGGATCATCTTATTGGATAACAAAGAAAATGAAACTGTTAAGGGGTTAATGATCATAACACAATACCTTTCATCACCAACTTTTTTGTGATTTTATTGTGCTGGAATTTGATTAGTATGCCATTCTGTGTTTCATCATTTACCCGAAAAAATAACAGCTAATGGAAGGAAGGCATTTGTATAAGAAATATTGGAGTGTAACTTTAATTGAAAAAGGTTTTCGAAACTCGTAACATTTTACGCTTCTAATTTTCATGAATTGTAGAAGGAATACATTTTCATAAAATAGACAGTTGTGAAAATGGGTAAAGACAGTTAGAAATAGTAATCCTTTCACAAGTTATTTCTACACGCTGCTAAACGATATCTTTGTGTGAAAACGTACTAGTACTTATAAAATTACTTTCTCAAATTGTGCGTCTTTAATTGACTTATAACAATATAAATATATTTTGAACTGGCTTGCTTCCCATTTTAAAATATGGCAGGAATTTATCCTGGATATGTGTGATTTTAATTAATCTTTTTTTGAGAATTGATGTCTCATTCTGTTATTGTACCACCATTCATACCATTTTTTAAGTAACCTAGGTACGATTTCGTTCTTAGTTTGATACATGTTCTAAATTTAGAATTGAAAATTTAAGTGATTGAAAATGCACTGAATAGTCGGACTTTTTTAAATTTTCAATTTCAAACTAAAATAAGTGAATTTTGTTCACTTTATTAAATGCAAGTGTCTTGAATTTTTGTTCCTGTAATAATTTGTCGAGTTTTTGAAAAAAATGTTGAAAGCCTTGTTTGGTCATTGAAATCTGATGTTTCAGTACATACATTTTGATTATCCAACAGTTTAAGTAACATGCTTAAGATAATTCAGTAACACATAATTTTAATACTGGAAACGATTGTAATAGCAAATTAATCGTCTGCTCAACGCGAAAACACTAATATTTAACATTAAAAAAAATCGGATTATGGTGCAAAATTTTCGAAATACCCGACTACATTTAGCAGTCTGTAAGACAGATATTCATTCGGAATAAAAACAAGGAAGTGTGTTTTCACTTCCTGCTGTAAAAGAAAATCGAGTTATTGTATATCGTAACAATGGAGAGCATGCATGTGTGCGACGATTATATTTTTAGAAAAAATGAGGGATGAAATTTATTTCAAATTGGAATTTAAAACTATTTCGATAAACCAATACCGTTAACGTTTGTGGAGCGGCCATTAAAAATTCGCGTCGAATTTATTTGTCGGTGTATGAGGATATGATGAGGCAACAAGATGTAGGATTTGGGTTGGCAGTATGCTTTCAGTTAGCTTTTTGGAAATTCACTTATTCAATAGTATTAATAAAAACGCTTTTCATCATAATGGATAATCAAGCAAAATATGGTGCGTTTGCTTTTCGCGGTTGAAATATCTGTGATTTTATTTAAATATTTTTGAACATGCAACTGTGCCATTCCCTGTCTTTCCAAGAAAGGCAATTGAAATGTCTGTAATATCGATAATTCTGTTTCTCTGGTCTGACATCAGCAATAAGACTGTGTTAAAGTTTGCATTAGCGAACATCATTTTTGATAAAATAAAATTTTATGTTTTCATCCCCTATTTTTAATTAGTTAACTTATTAAGAATAAGAATTAAATTTCATTGAAATATTGCCGTTACGATCTGCATGAGACTAAATGAAAATTGTACTACTTATGCTATAAAGCTTAAACATTTGGCATTTAGTACGCACTACATTAGCGTTATATTTGTTCTTGGAAGTAGCTTAACTTAATATTTAATAGAAGAACATTGCGTTAAATTCGTAACAGTTGCCATGACGCCAGCCACGTGGTAAATGCCTTCGCGCTTATCATATAACTGCAAATTTTCTTATACTGTCCTGTCGCGTTTTTTTTATACTGTAAAATGCGTAATGGATTTCAAAATTGAGTCGGCGAAAGACGTGTATAATGCAACTTTTGAACTTCTGCAAATCGAGATGGTAAAAAGAATCTAGTAACTGAGCCGTAAATGATTACTGCTTCTTAGTGGTAAATGAACTAGGTAACAACTCAACCCTTTAACTTCGCACGAAACCGAAGTTTGAAATGCAGCAAATTTTGGAATTTTGTTTTGATGTGCAAATTGACAGTGCTCAAAATTTATTAGTACTATGTACGATTTAATTTCATTTCCTTTTTTACCCCAGAATTTAAATTTCGTTTCATATTTCTATTATATATGCTATTAAAATTTTATATAAAAAAATTCATAGAAGAGATCGGCGAATTTAATAACAGTAACTGTTTAAATGTCATTTACCTTAAAGGCATTGGATTTAATAAAAATTGTGCTATTTGATTGTGTAAAATCAAATAATTGTGAGTTGAGTTATATAACTAATAAGTGGTACTAGTATGCAACAAGTTTCAGTATTAAAACCAATATAAGTCTACTTTTGTATCCAAAAGAAATTAATATTCATGCATTGCTTAAAATTTACTTAATTTTAAAGACGTCATCATTGTTTAGGGTTTTGGGATTGTTTATTGCAGATGCCTTGATATGAATTTCAAAGAACTTTTATTGTAAAAAAATTCATCTTTTTATACTGCAATTTTGGGTTTTTAATTTATAGAAGAGTCGGATCAATTCTTTTTTAAATACAAAAATGAGACTATTTAACAATATCTTCCTAGATTTTAAATTTTCTTTTTCTCTTTTGTAGAAAATGTCTTCCCCAACAAAGAGTGAATTGCCAAAGGTACCAACTCCTTTGAAAAATGAGCTGGCACAGTTTGATTCTACTAAGATGAAGCATGCAGAAACCCTTGAAAAGAATCAACTACCATCTAAAGATGGTAAGTTATAAACATGGAAGCTTGCATTCCTCTCTTGAAAAGTCCTATAATAAGCTTCGGGATTCACCCAGATTTTTAAGTATATATACCAAATGATTTAAACAGTGGCTTGTAATATTTTATTATCTGAGAATGAATGCTAAACACCTTTTTACTCATTTCTTTAAATATAATTTTTTACTTCAAAATAAATCCTTAATAGTAAAAAACAAAAGCTTATATTATTTGCTAAGCCTCTGTCCATTGTAATAATTAGTTAAAAGGCTAATTATTAGTCATTGAATTGTAATTTCATTTTGAGATTATAGCAGTACCTGAATTATCTTTTTATAGCATTTGGAATCGGACAAATTGCAAAATTTCCAGAATAGGAGTTTTTTTGAAGCAATAGTAATTTTTAAACCATAAATTTAATTGGAGTATTTAATTTAATTTTTTTCTTAAACATCCTATCTTAGCATTCTGAATGAAATTTCAATTAATTTGTAGTTAACGTAAGAAATTGCATTATGTTAATAAACCTTATTTGCCACTGCTTTGAAGTAGTTGTGTAATTCAAATAAATGTTTGAAAATTTCCATATGTTCATAGATGTCCAGCAAGAGAAGGTTCATAACAGTATCTTGCATGGTGTAGAAGGGTTTGAACGTTCCAAGTTAAAATCAACAGAAACTCATGAGAAGACAGTTTTGCCAAATGCAGATGGTGTGTTATTTTATATTTTACTTTATTTTAAATATTTTTTCTTATTTGATATGGTTTTTCTTTTTATTCTGGGAGATTTCTTTTAATAAGGGTTTTCAGCCACTTGTCCCATTCATAACTCGTTTTTAATATGCATATAGTTTTGCTTACAGCATTACAGAAAGACGAAATATCGCCTTGCATGATTAAAGAAATGGTACTCTTATGAATATAAAGTATTGTCAAAAGACCAGCTTTATTGTTGCATTATATTGACAATTAAATACAAGTAAAGAACATTTAACAGCATGATTATGTTTTTGTTTCATATAATTCTTAAATTGAAGTTTTTTTTTTCTAAATGAGTTGCAAAAAATTGATTCAATTGCCTATTCATAGTTGCGCTAAAAACTTTATACTCGTAAATATCACGAGATTAAAAAGTGAATTTTGTTGGGGGGTGGTTAAATATACCCAAATATTTGCCTGATACTGTATCTAAAAATTAATAATTAGGAATTTAACAATTTTCTTTATATTTGGAACTATTATATATTCTCCATTTAGAAGTAAATTATATAGTCTTTGCCATTTTAAATCTTGTACATGATTGTTCATAGTTTTTCCATATATATATATAATTTAAAGGTTTGCATTAATGCATTTGCTGTGGTGAGCATGCCGTTGTTGCTTTACTCGAAGACTAAGAGCATTATGGCATGATCCATTTTCCTTCTACCAGGTATAGCGTGTGTACCAGGATGCTCTCAGTTAGGCAAACCCATAAACAGACTTGATACATTTTCACGGAAATGCGGATTTCAGCCTTTTCGGCATCTGATTTTATCATTCTTAATTTTCTTTTGTATAATAATTCTACAAAATTTTTAATATCTCTAGCACTTTTTGTATATATTTATTTTATTGTTCAATTAATCGTGCATATTTTTCTTTTCGGTATTTATGTTTGACACGATTCATTATTTATGAAGTTCAGCTTTTTCTGTTCCAAGCCTGTGTCATGTATGGTTAAAAAGTCCAGTTGAAAAGTTACTTGAAAATAAGCCAGTTATTGTGAAGTAAGCCAATAAGGCCAACACAGCCAATGTGTTAAAAACTAATAAATTGTTATTTTTCCCCCTTTACTATGCAAAAGATACTACTGTATATAATATTGTATGTGAAAGGTTAACTCTATTCTAATTGTGCTAGTGTGTTAACTTTCCTATTTTCTCTGATATTACAATAAATTCTGAGTGTTTATGTGTGGTTACAAGTTGAAACAGAATGTTGTCTTAGTGCCATTTTCTGCTGATATTTGTTTCAATTTGTTCCCCAAATTTCCATAAATTATCAAAATATTAAAAGTAACATTTTCATATTGCAGCTGGTAAACTTACAGAAATTAATGACTCTGAAAACTCTAGCTGTAAGTTTTTAATATAAAAACTGAGGTGCTTAATTATCATTATTTCATGTATTTTCATCGTTTTTCTATTTTAAATGTATTTTTTTTTATGAGTTTGTAAAGTTTTCATGAAAAATAATTGATTCAGCTTTTACAAGACTCATTTGAGTTCTTTAGAATATTTACAAGAATTTCTGTTCAAAGATGTAGCCCAAGAACGTGTTCAGCAAAACTTCCTGAATGGTGTAAAGAACTTTAAGAGAAACTCTTTAAAGCAAACTAGTACAGATGAGAGAATCATACTTCCAACTCCAGATGGTGAGAGAGAAAAAAAATTAGATGAAAAAAAAAGCTTCAGAAAGTGCTTGAATAGTCTTAACCCAACAGCTGTTGCTTTTTTTAATGGGTGCAAACAGATATAGGAAGTGATAATTTGCGAAGTTATTGCGGCTAATTTTAAAATATCAATTTTTTTCTTAACCAGACTTTTTTGTGAGGGATTGCAAATATGCCTTTACCAAACATTCAATTAACATAGATTAATTTTAATATATAACATATGCTGCTGCTGACTCAATATGTGCTTATTTAAGTCTACTTAAAACTAAGTTGTCTTTGCTTGGTTTGTATAGGGATATTTAACATGCTTGCTTCTTATAAAACCTCATTTAAATATTAAGTATTTTTTATTCATTCCTTTCATTTTTGATAATGTTGTCCTGTGTGTTTATGTATAAACATTTAAAACTTATCTTCATGGCTTTTTAAGAGATTTTCTTTCAGACTGTTCTTTATAATTTATTGAAATATTTGAAAAGGTTTTAACTTTTAAATGGTGTGACAGCTTTTATGAATGAAAATGTTAATCAAGTGTATGCAATAGATAGTATAATACTTGGTAAAATTTCAATTATAAAATTTAGTAGTTATAGAATTTAGTTTACATATTTGATAAATTAGTAGAAAACTTTCAACGTTTAAAATATGGCAACAGAATTTTACTTGTTCTTCGCCTTTATGCAGCTTTTTTGTTTGTTCTGAGGCTATGCCTTTGTGTACTTGTCTTCTAACCAATGACTTGAAATGGAATTTCAGTCTTGCCCTTGTCTTTTGCGTTACTCATGAACCTCTGCACATGTGTTTTGGCCTACCCACACCCTCTCCTAACCTTACTAGAATTGGTTATCAATTTTATTCCAGAATAATTAGGTACAGAGTAATATTTAATCTTTTCAATATTAGATGTTGTACAAGAGAAAATTCATCAGAACATAGTAAGTGGTGTGGAAACCTTTGACAAAACTGCTTTACATCACGCTGAAACAAAGGAAAAGGCAGTCTTGCCAAGCCCTGAAAGTAAGGACTGAACTTAATCTAACATCTGTTAACTCCATTAAATCAAAAATTTAGTAAAGAAATATATGCTGGCACATGGCAGTTATTTTTTACCGAAAAATTGTAGGAGTCATCTAAATTTCAATAGATATAAACTAAAATTCAAACATCTATAATTGAATTTGTAATTTATCAATTATAAATTAGCTAACTATGTGAATATTTTATTTTTCTGTGACCCTTTAAATGTTAAAGAACTAATGTTAACTAATTAAGACCTACAAAAAACTTATTAAAAAAATTTGAATTAAAAAAAATAATTCTTAGTCTATATTCAGGTATTTGATTTTTCAACAGTTTTAACACATTCACTGCCACCAACGTGCTGGATTGTCCAAAACCTATTATCTAATTAGATGCCCCCGTTCTCTACTGTAGTCAAGAGACGACAGAGAAGGGGTCATCTAATAAGGTAGATGGTTCGAATCTCAGGCTTGAATAGTGGCAGCGAATGTGTTAAAATACATTATGTGTACATAGTTTCTTGCAATATTTCTAGAAAAGACTAAAATCTGTTTTTGTTTGTTTCGAAACTTGCTGGTTGAGGAATGTTTATCAGACTCAAAAAACCATAATTCAGCTCTTATACATAGAACAGATATTTTTACTTGTGTATTTTCAAGGAATTAGGTGTAGTCATAATTATGTTCATAAGTATGAATTCAAATATGTCGAAAAAATAAGTAATCAAAAAGCCAACTTGTCATTAAATATAGCATCCGAGTCTAAGAATAAATAATATATATATATACACATAACTCATATTCTTTAAAAATTGTATGACAAATTGATAGATGTGGTAAATAACACATATGTGACTTTGATATATTCTTCATGGGCGAGAAATACATATAATGATAACAGATTCTTATTTTCTGAACACATTAGATTCGACTTTCATTAGTTGTTATGCCAAGTATATGTTGGGAATTTAGTTTATCAGTGCATTTCATCATTCAATTTTATTGACATATTTACTGATTTCTTTGAAATTGTGGAATATACTATCAAAATATGTGCTATATTCAGAAATGCTTGTTAAATTTCCAAAACTGATTTTGAAGAAAGGCTTCTAGAATTTTGATGTCATGATTCAGAGAATTGTCATAATTATTGCAGCTGTATTTCTGACACTGTTTCTTGGTTTTGCTTAGAATCAAAGTCTTGCTACTTTTAAATTCAAATGATGAAAAACAAATAAGCAGTGTTCAATAACTTAAGTAATTTTAGATAATTTATTTATGAAAATTCTGTTGTATTGCATCTTGCTTGAAACAAAGGTTAATGTTAAGTTTAAAGTATGGAACTGTTCCTCTCCACTTTGCATTGTTGATTCATAGCCGCAAGAGGAAGATGGTTTAGCGATGTGTTTACATTGCGGAGATTCTCATTTTTGGAATTGAAAAAAACACTAGGGTTTTTTTTTTTTTTTTTAAGTTTAAAAAATTTGCCCGAATCATGTGCACAAGACAACAATAAAATGTTACTGCTCACCGAAAACAAATGTTCTCGTATCACCAAACCATCTAACTCTTGGCAACAAAAAGTTGGTGTTGCAAAGTGGAGAAAAGGAACGCCTCCATACCTTAAACTTAATATTTACCAAAACAAGAAAAAAATTGAGTCGGGGACCTTCATATAAGTTGATGATGTCTGCTTGAAGGAAGTTGGCTGTTACTTTAGACAAAATTGACCAATTTAACTAAAGTTATGAAGAATTTTAATTAGCTTATGCATTTTCCTATCATTTTTTTAGTATATTATGAATTAATAAGTATAAATTATTAACAAGTTGTAAAGAACTGAGCTTTGTACTTAATAATTTTTAATTGCATTTTAGTTATTGAGCAAGAAAAGGGCCATCAGAAACTGGTACAAGGTATTGAAAATTTTGATACATCAAATCTGAAGCACGCTGAAACACTGGAGAAGAATCCTTTGCCAACTAAAGAAGGTAAACTTTAAATATTTGGTTTCTGCAAGTCAGTGAAAGTAAATCTTGTGAAACTTTATTCACAGTATCAGATGTGTTGAATCATGGATTCAATAGTTAGTGTTGTACATGATAACAGAAAGGATCGAATGGGGGGGGGGGGGGATTTAATAATTAAAAAAATCTTTACGGGAAAATTTTGGAATATGTCTTTCAGAATCATGATCTGGTACAGATTTTCCAGTACAAAATATAATTTAGTTGATTATGTAAGTTTCTTTAATGATTATAAGTAATTTGAAAAGGTTTTCGAATCTTTTTAATCTACATTAATTTTGAAAACTTTTTAGCAACATAAAAGCCTCCCAGATAATGCATGTTAAATAATTTTATGCAACTGATATGAAAATGCATAATTTTATTGCCTTTGCATTAAGATATAGAAATTCCATGTATTAGCATATATTTTTATGCACTAGTTGACAATTCAGTAATGAGGTATATCAAGTTATCTAAAAAAGCAACATGTTTCCCTAGACCTACTACTATATTTCATTTTAATTATATTGAACTATTTTCATATTGCTCTAAATTTTTAAATTATTGTCAGTAATAGTTTATCTGTTACTTATATTGAAAGCAATTTAATTTTTGTATCCAATTTATCTGAAATATCCTTTCCGATATTAGAAAGAGAGTTTGAATTACATTGGTTCTATAACTGTGTTGCTATATAATTAGTGAATATATAAAATATATTCATTAATAATGGTTAAAATGAATTTATCCTGTTAATGCCCAGTATCCTATTTATAGGGTAATCGTATTTCGCTTCCATGGCTAAATCAAATTCATTCCATTGTTACATTTCTTTGCTTTGTCTGACAAGTCGATATGTATTCCCAAACAATTTTCAACATGCAACAACTAGTTAGCCAGATTTCGTAGTTAATGTGTCATTTTGTAATTTTTTCTTTTATTTTTGAGATAATGCAAGGAATTAAACTAGTTTTTATTTTTAGATATTTTACTATATTTTAGAAATCTTTAATAGTTATGTAGATAAGTTTTTAAAAAAGATTTGCTACCGTGTTTTTTTTTTTTTTTTTCCAAAAAAAAAAAGCCAGGTCCACCAAATTTTTTTCTCGGGATTTAAATAGAAATTTATTGAAATCTGTTTTTAATTAATTTGAGCATTAACGATTTAAATCGTGTGGTTGCAAGTTTGGTATATAAAAAGTAGTAAACTCAGTATCTTTAAATTGGGATGGGCCGGGTTTTTTTTGCTTAAGAATTCCAATTTTCTTAAGTTTCAGTTTGAAGTTGTGCTTCTGTTGAATATTTCCGAATTTTCATACTCTTAAATTGCGGTTTTTATTTTTCAGCCATTGCTATGGAGAAAAGTGCTGCCTAGTTATCTTCAAGCTGAAACTGTTTAAATCACTCACATTGTGTATCTTTAGCGTTTATGTGTGTATCCACAATGGATCTCTACCTTCTATTTGTTGGAAATGTATCTATTACTACTGGTTTACTTATAGAAAAAACTTCATATTTTTATAAACCCATGAATGTCTTCTGATGAAGAAATTTTCAAGATTGTAATAATTAGTTCCATTTTTTTTTCTGGTATAATTAGCAGAATTTTCTACATCGAATTTTTTAATAAAATTCTTTTGTAATATTGAACTGACAGAATCTGTTATACTTTACTAGTCTAAGGCGGCAGTTCATTTTCTTACGGCTATGTGAAAATTTCATTCCTGCTGTTTCTATGCAAGTTTACACTTTTGATACTTAAATGGATATTTTTAAATATTTTGCTTGTGAATTGTTTTTGTTTCTTCATTAAAGACTTATGATAAATGTATTTGTCATGTTTCATTTGTTTCCATAAAAAGTCTATCATTTCTTGTGATCATAATTTATTAAAAATAATTGTAGTTTTAAGAGTATGAAAGAGATCTGTAGATGGGCAACTTACTCTTTTTTGTGTAATAATACATTGCTCACAAAACTGATTGTCCCATAACTTTTGGTTCTAAGGAAAAATTCAAAAGTGGTTGCTGTAATTTTTATAAATAGCAAAAATATTAATCCTCTTGCTGCATATCCGCTTCCAACCCGAATTTCCTGCTGCATCCTGCAAGTTTCACAGGCTAATGTGCTTACTTAGTACTTTTATAGCATTGGATCATTTTATACTAATAAAATTTTGCATATACATAACAAACTTGGCTCAATGGTATTTGAGCAAACATTATATTTAAATAACGATTTGAAAAAATTACACCATCAGAGGGTTAACAATCAAGTATATGAATTTCAAATACCTTATCTTTTGTCTTCAAATTATTTAACCCTTGGGATATAATGCATCAGCATTTCAAAACATCTAACAACTAAATTAATTTCGAGATAAAAAGGTTAAATTTTGCTTTTCTCACAAATTCACCTGTCTTTCGACAGCTTAATGTCTGAATAAATTGTATTTTTACCTCATATCTTTAATAATTTAATGCAAACGATTTGCCATACTTTTGCATCTTGATATTACTTCTGCTTTGTGATCGTGGGTATTCGAGCTCCATATAATTTTGCATATTATGATCATATCTTTCTCATGCAATCTAAATTTGAGGAAACTATCGCTAGGGGAGACTTGAACCCTAGGTCTAAAACCAGAGAAAAAAATGCAATTGTCTGAAACTGGCAACACTAATAAAGTGATTCCTTATCAGCAGATATGACAACAGAATTTCAGTCAGACACTTTTATTTTTGTTGCAAGAAAGGAATCTCTGATTCAGGGTTCGCATGCATCCTTACTTTCACATTTAGTCCTTACAAATCCTTATTTTTATGCCACATTTTTAAAAAGTCCTTACTTTTTACTGATATTATTAACAAATTTAAAATTTCACCGGTTATCGTTTTTCTAATTCCCCCTTCTCGGCGGCTCTAGTTTTGGTCGAAGTGGCTCTAGCGGAATGGGAGGGGGGGGGCCGACACTTCTCGCATTCTACGAATCCATATCCATCGCATACACTTTGGGAAATAAGGGAGGAGTTACAGATGGCCTTTATTGGCCCATGGTTCCATAGGAATGATTGTCAAAAGTGCTGTTACCATTTTTAGAACGGTATCAAAGTGATAAACCTTTACTTCCAATTTTTTGCCAGTGATGTATTAAAACTTGTTAATGATTGCATTCAAAATTTTGAAACCAGAGAATGAAAGAATTGAGAAACCTGAGACTTTATGCAAATTCAACTTCAGTGACCCAAACTTGTATAATGATAAAAGTTAAGTATATTTAGGATTTTCTGCAGAGCAACTAATAAAAGAAAAGATAACAAATAAGGAATTGGCAGACAAAGATGTTTTCACACTCAGACAGGATAGTCGGAAAAACATCATAACAATGATAAATCATTTCATGCAGAAATGTCCTGTGAATTACGCACTAGTAAGACATGTGATTTGCATTGATCCACGAGTAATGGCTGGATACCTATAAGCACAGGAAAAAATGAAAACGGTATTGATTGTGTTTTCACAAAACAAACGTATTTTGGAAAAAGATTGCGACGAAATTTTGTTACTCTATGCAGATTTTCTGTTAAATATTGTAAAGCCAAATTCATTTGAATTCACTTCTTTCAATCCAAAGAGTGATTCCCTTGATACTTTTTTACAAACTTATTTTAGCAATAATCATTATGAAAAAGTTTAGAAGATTATCAAAATGGTATTAATACTGTCACACGGACAAGGAGGTTTTTCGGTGAACAAGGCCCTGGAAATAGAAAATTTAAAAGATGCTTCATATATTTCCCAGCGTGTAATTCATGAATTTATTAAGCTGTCTGGGGCTATTTATGACTTAAAAATTACTAAAGAAATGAGGATGGCTGCCACCTTAGCTAGAGCAAAATACATGCAGTATTTAGAAAGTGAAAAGATCCAGAGAAAAGACTGAAACGAAAAAGCTCTAGAGGAGAAAATAGATTCTTGAAAACAAAAGAAAATGTTCCTCCAAAAGGACATACACCAAACAAATGAGGAAGCAAATGATTTAGCTAATGAGGCTGAAAAGTCAAAGAACATAAATTTATTTATTCAATCGCATGAACTAAGAAAAACAATTACTGAAAAAGAAATTAAAATAAATACCTTGGATGTAAAATTGAATGAAAAAAAGTTTGGAATTACGAGATTTAATTTGATTACCAGTTTCATGGGGATTTTTCCATCAATTTATTAACATATTTTTAGGAGTTTTTGTTGTGTTAAATTTGTAATGCATCTTCTATGTTTTATATTATACTTTATCATCCAATAGGTTGAATTTGCGAAAATGAGAAATTTTATTTAAAAATGCATGCGTCAATTCGTTAAGTTTATTCAATTTAGAGGTCCTTATTTTTTGGTTTTTTTAGTCCTTAAAAGTCCTTGATTTTATTTTATGGAAATGTGTATGAACCCTGTGATTTCTTACAGTCAAACTTCTTTTGGAGTAGGTAGTTTGTTTCTTATTTTTTGCTAAATAGAACTAAATTACTTAAGTTTATTGATGTAATATGCTAACATTCCTTACCGCTTAAATACTATTTAAATCTGGTACAGTTTCTTTACTTTTGATTTAACAATTCTTTTTCCAACACATGCACATTAGTGACACATGATCCACATTGTATGGTGAGACTTGATCCTGGGATCAAGTGTCCCCAAAGTTAAATCAATGTTAACAATTTTATTATCCCCTACTGGCCATTGTGATTTTCAAGTCACATTAAGATTATATCAATATTAGTTAGAATATGGTTACCTTGATTTTTGATGGTTGACATAGGTAGAAAGTTAATATGTGGCTGCACATGATGGTTAGCAAGAACATGGTGACGGTTTTACGGAAAGAGAAAATTAGTCATTCCGTAGGAAAAATTGAAAAGATTACATCATCTGAATGCGAAATAAATTTTCTAAGAAAAAGAGGACTTCATTCCAACCAATTTATTTATCCAGAAAATGTTGTCGTCATTGTCCACAACACTAATGTCATTGCCAAAAAACTACCTAAACCAGCCATGCTTGGTGGAACTCCAAGAATTTTAACATTTATTTTTGATTTTTCAAGCTTTGAAAATATTATTTGATCATTAATTTCAGCAATAACAATCATTCGTATGGGAAACAGTGATTTTCAATAGTGTAGAATTTTCTAAATGTGTTTTTCTCCCTTTTTTTACATGTTAGTCAACAATAAATTTGATTTTGACTACTTAATTTGAATCATTTCAATTCATCTGTTTCAAGGATCAAGTCTCCCTGCAATTGGGGAGACTTATTACATATTTTGATACATATTTTTAATTAAAATGATATATATTATAATAAAATATGATTAATATTAAAAATATGATACATATTTTTCTAATTGTTGGAAAACAATTTATCTTTATTTTAAAAATGGTTTTTCAAAAATAAAAAAAATACTACAACAAAAAAGCCTTTAATAATGACCGAAAACATTTTTTAAAAATTGTTTTTTTCCAAAATAAAAATTAAAAACTGAAAAAGGATCAAGTCTCCCCTACTATGAAGATGAGGTGAAAAAACTAATGCATACAGCCACTGAATAAATCAAGCTTTTGTTGAAACTCTCATTTTCAAATGGCATGTAATAATTTAATATGCCATTATTTTTCAACCATCACAATAGCTATCTAAGATATTGCGTAACAGTTTTTAATTAAAACATTAGCAGCTGCACAAAGTTTTTCTATGAGAATTTGAATTCCAAAATACAGAGCTATCTATTTTATTGATAAAAAAATGCATTAGAAAATTAAGTCTCACTCCATATGATAGTCTTTCATTACACTGTATTAAGAGTGTTTACATTTTAAATAATTTGAATCTTGATTTTCCATAGTTATATATGCAGACATATGTACATAAAGATATCCTTCCTCTGCATAAAATTCATAGAACAAAAGACTGCATTTTACAAAAAACAGTTCTGCAGCAGTCGTCGCGTAGCATCCAGCATATGTGGACACTGGCCAAGAAGTGGTGCGCTGTTTCGCACCCAAGTTCATTCTTTTCCCCCCTCCTGGGGAAGAGGAAAATGGATTCTCCATGGAGAAAATTTGTTTCTCGGAGGGGTAAAGCTGATCTTTGGCTCAAGTGGGGAACTTTCCAGTTTGGAAATAAGGATTAAAATATTTTTTGAAAAGATTAATACAGTGAAACCTCTTCGAACGGCCACCCCTCTTAACGGGCAATTTTTCGTGGCACGGATTTTTCGGCCCATAGACCTAATGTTAAAATAACCCCTAGCAACGGCCGCCGTGTGGGTTCGCCCATCCCATTTGATAAACGCATCGGTTAGAGATCTACTTTTTAAACTGAAAAACGAACTTGAAAAATGGTTTTTTCCGAGAAGGGTAAAAACTTAAAACAGTCACGAATTGTATCCTTTTTTCAAAAAATGTAAAAAATTATTAAATAAAGTACTATTTTCTCTTTAGATAAGTCTCAAACTTCATTTTAAATAAGAAACATGTGTCAGATTTGTTTATATTATGTATTATAGCAATTATCTTGTAATTGTAACGAAAACCCTTCAGAGCGGCCACCCCCTCTGAGCGGCCAATTTTTCTCGGAACGGAGGGGTGGCCGCTCAGAGAGGTTTCACTGTATTAACCATCTCACTATTTTAGGTTAATTTTTTTTAGTGCTTAAATCAAAATTCTCAATATATTAGATAATCAGTCTTCTCATCTTGATCCTTGCTTTCATTACCTTCGTGCAGCATGGACAAAAAAAAGCTCTTATGCCTATAAATTCGAACATGCCTCGCTGTTACAAAGAACCTGTTGGTAAATATTATCAGAGATTAAAATTTAACCTTTTGCTTTCAAAATGGTAATTAAATTTACTATAATCCAAATGTCCTCCCCCCAAGTCGAGTACTTTGCCTGTAAAGCTTAAGAAAAATAAACGCTTGTTTAGTGCAGTACAGCTTCCGATTGGGCTCTTGTGCTAGAAAATCCTAAACAAACCATACTAATCAAGTTCAAAGCATGCATGCGATTTCCTGAAATACTGCATACAGTTCACTATGTGTAATTCTAAAATAGTGAATCTTCTGTATGCTGTTCTAGGAAGGCAAGGGAGGGAAATACAAAATGACCATTCACACAATTCATTTACCAAGTGAAATATTTAGATGACTAATCTTTTTCACAATATTTGCATGAGAAGGTAGATGCACTGAAATGTGCTCAGAATTTCCAATAACATGCATCAAGTACTTTCTCGTATACAAAGAGAAAGTATCGTAATAAAAAAATTCGAGTTTTGATGAATCTTCGTTTCAAGCCTCCCCGAGTCCGGAAAACACAATTTTCCAATTATGTCTGTCCGTGAACACGATAACTCAAACTGTTATAGGAAGAGATGAAATTCGGTATGTCATCTTAACACACAATTTGTAGGTTTCTATCGAATTTTGGACAAAATCCATCTTTGGGAAGTCCGTCTACATTCATGTGAACATAACTCAAAAAGCTTAGATGGATAGAATTTGTTACACAGATTGTGTCAGGAATGCAGATTCGTATAAAATTTTGGGCTAGATCCGTCGAAGTGTGTGTCGGTCTGTATAATTTCGTACTTGTGAAGGCATTAACTCCTTAACACAATGACTTAGATAAATGAAATTTGGTATGTGGCCCTCTAACCTTAATTGTAGATTTGTGTCCAATTTTTGTTTCAATCTGTTAAAAAAAAGGGCGTTCAAATTGCTTATTCAATTTTCTTACTATAATGCAAGGCCATTTCCCGTCTTGGCGAATGCTGAAGGAAACTCGTGGATAGTCTTCGCATTCGGGGTTACGGTAGGTTCACATTTTTTTTATCCTCATGGGGAGGGGAAATTGCACCTTTTTTGGGAAGTGTACGAGAAAATTTAGGGGAGGCCACCCCCGCTAGTTAATTATCCACATTATGACATTTCGAAGTAGAAAATGACATTTTTTAATTGTATTTTTCTCAGCATTATAATTTAGATAACCATGTTATAGACTTTAAATTAATGGTCTGTAATGGACGATAGAATTCGGGGGGGGGGGACAAGAATTGAAAAGGTTCAAATGAACCATTTTTCTCAAGTTCATCAGAATTTTACGAGTTTCACAATAAAAGGGGGAGAAAGAGAAAAAGATGAATAAACTACTTAATTTTAATCATGTTAAATTTTAATATAATAAGTCTAAGTATATAAATAAATAATTGATACATTTTAATTATCACAAAAATAAGAATTCATGATTGCATTACGATAATTGCAAGAAATTGAGCAATTGTGACAAAACAATCTATAAAAAAAAAGTTGTTGTTGTAACTAAATATTCAAAGTTAAAAATTACACACAACAAAACACATGCAAAATTCTGATGTAGCAGCTGGAACCACTAACACTATTACTACCTGTACCAAATGTTTCACATCAATAAAATGTTGTGACAAATTTGATCTGACAATATACTTTAATTCATAGCAATACAGTATAAATCAAATTTGTCAGATACTGAAAACCGAATTTCAACCTTCAGAAGTTTAACAATACCATGAAAACATTAAATTACAAAGCTCTACATCAACAGATCAAATACTGAAGAAAATAAAAAGTTGATATTTAGATTTAAAATTACTTAAATATTCAGAATTTTGAATTATTCTTAAGTAAAGAGTTTTAAAACATCCGCAAGAATTTTTACCAAATTCGAAAAAGCAAAATTTTTCTACAAAACAATGAAGGTACTCTTTGTCACAACATTTTACTGATGCGAAACATTTGGTATAGGTAGTAATAATGTTAGTGGTTCCAGCTGCTACATCAGAATTTTGCATGTGTTTTGCTGTGTGTAATTTTTAACTTGGAATATTTTGTTACAATAGCAACTTTTTTTTTTTGCAGATTGTTTTGTCACATTACTTGTTAATTATGAATGCTAATGTTATTACCTAACATTAATTGATAATTTAGTAATATACAGGGTGTCCAACAAAGGACTCCCTCATTTTAAAATTAAATAACTCGGCAACGGAGATCGATAGAAGAACGAAACCAGTGATATGCTTAGTCTGAAAGCCGTAAAAATCTGATACAAAAGTTTCAAAATTAGTTATAAATGTTGCCGACAGGTGGCGCTG